>JAOXOE010065963.1:0-30736 GCA_028565055.1 Phoeniculus purpureus
TTGTCCTGCTCCGGCAGGGGGGTTGGACTCGATCTCTTGGGTCCCTTCCAACCCCTAACATCCTATGATCCTATGATGGGTTCTAGCAAGACCTGAAAGGGATCTCAGCCCTTAGACACCAACCCCACAGCAGATGTGGCCCACTTTTGCTACTGGTTACACAGACCTAACTGCGACTGCTTTGCCCCATGACAAAACGCAGAACCAGTTTCCCTGTTGGTCCACACTTCTCTCTTCCTTGGTACTGCAGAGCTTGTAATTCCTACCTTATCACACGAGGTTGAAACGGAGAAAACAGGTTGACACAGGCACAAAAGAAGCACCACTGCCAGAATCTCTCAAAAAAACAGCTCTTAGTTACCGGTGTTAAAGGCACAAACTAGCTGATGACACTCAGCAAGAGACAACACTGGTTAGATGTTTACTGCCGCAGCAACATTCCCTTCTGCCCCAGAAACTATGAAACACAGGAGGAGGACCCAAGCAAGCCAGTGGAGGCACCGAGTGAAGATGATGCTCTCGTCACCTCCTCCTGACTGGAGCGTCAAGGATTCAGCAAGGCAGGCTCACAAATCACAGAGCATCAGGGACTGGAAGGGACCTCGAAAGATCATCCAGTCCAATCCCCCTGTACAGCAGGATCCCCTAGATCCAGTCACACAGGAGTATCAGGGATTGTGGAAGGGACCTCACAACATCACCCAGTCCAATCCCCTAGATCCAGTCACACAAGAATATGGCCAGGTGGGTTTTAAAAAAATCTCCACAGAAGGAGACTCCACACCCCCCTGGGCAGCCGCTTCCAGGGCTCTGTCACCCTCAGCATGAAGAAGGTCCTTCTCATGTGGAACCTTCTCCGTTCCAGCTCACACCTATCACCCCTCGTCCCATCATGGATTGTTATGAACTAGCTACTTGGCACAGCACTCCCCCGACAAGAGTAGGTGGCCATCTTATTAACAAGCTGCTCTCCTTCTGAAAAGTCACAGCCAGGTGAAGCAGAGAGAGGATTACTCTGGTCTCATGGAGTTCCTTAATTGGGTAATATTTAGATTAGCAAAGGGACAAGCAGAACTCTGCCAGTTTCAGGGGGAGGGGAGAGGGAGGGGAGAGGAATTTAGCATTAACAGAATACGCACAAACCAATTAGATACGTAAATCAGGAACCACATAAACTATCTCAGTGTGTTGTAACTGGGGCTCACGAGACACCCCCCGTCTTTGCCGGCCCAGCGCGTCGTAACTGAACTGTTCCACTGCTACACAAGGGCTCTGCCTCCGTACCAAAGATGTTTTGACCAAGGCAAAACGCCTCACTGTCACAAGCCAGGGCTGCAGGGTTCAGGAGTTTCTTCGACGTCAGTAAACACAGAAAGGCCTGGCAGATTGCCAGTCTGGTACAAACACAGGACACACTTCTTTACTCCTGAAACTGATGTGAAGCAAGAGAGCAAAATGTTTAGGACTTGGGACTTCATGCCCCAGAATTTCTGTCTTCCTTGGCTGGCGCTACAGTCTCATTGTGGTTCTGGCCTCAAGCAACATCAATTATGCTTAACTCTGCCTGTGTCTGTATCGCTGCGGTTACAAGTCTCACTGGGCACCTGTCTGCTGAGACAGCGACGTTTGGCAGGACAAAGCTTACAGAGTAGCCTGTCAGCAGGAGATGGGCATTTGGGAAGCGCCCACCCGTTAACGAAATCATCTCAGGCTGAAGTGGTCCAAGTGTGCTGCATGCCTGGCCCTGCAGGGACCCTCTGCTGACTTTCCAACTCAGCTGAAGCTGCCTTAGGAAGTCTCAATGGGAGTTACCTTTACACTGCTCCTTTAAGCAGCTCTCCCTCAGGCTTCTTCTCCTTCTATTTACTTCTTCCACTCTTGGCGGCAGGTAGTGTCTTTACGTTACTCGGTCCACTCTCAAACACTCATACACCCAGACTACTACCTCCAGACTTCCAACCTCCTACAGTATCTGTCCCTGTAGTGCAAGAGGAAAGCACAGCAGAGGCACGAGCTAGCATGCACATCACAGCCCAAGTTCCCTGTCTGGCAGCAGTCTGCAGTCTCACCACCTCCTGCCTTTTGGAGATCCTTGTATATCAGAACCCATCAAGACAGAATGGAGAAGTCTACTGACTCAGACACCCTCATGCTTCACCTCATCTGGGAGCACTGTAGCCAGTTATTTTCCTTTCTCCCATAAATTCACACAGAAAATATTAATACACTATTGACACAACGTATTGGGAGACTGGAATGAACGTCCGGGGCCAGTACCACTTTGCTGCAGAGCAGTCACGAGAAGGAGGGGGCAGCAAAGAGGCACCAGCAAATGGGGCCCCACAACAAGTACTGCATCACTGTAGGGAACCACAGAGCAGCTAAGCCTCAGCAGAAATGGCTTCTGCAAGGGGCTCTTGTTGCTTGGTGTCCCTGACAGTCAGGAGCAGTAATTTCAGTTTCCATAATGAACAATTTCCAAAGCACCAATTCACTCCATTCAGAAAACATTTTTATTTTAAAACTTAATCGCAGGAAAAGGTTACAAACAGCAGGGCTCCTTTACAAGAAATCCTTCAGAGAAGATGACTAATGTACCGGTACCTTTTACATAGGATAGAACTTGACTCAAAGTCTACTCATCCTCTTACTCCAGTTTGTGTTCTCTGTTGCTGTTTTCTCTTTAGAAACTTAAAATAATTCTCTCATTGGAAAAAAAATCACTTAGTTTCTGAAAACAAGTACAAATCCTTTCACTCCTACTTAGAATTCTGGATTCTCACAAGCATGGCAGTGCAAGAGGTCCTACACTCCACCAACAGTAGCAAGAGAAATGCTCTTTGATTTCAGTGCCCTGTGTGGTCCTCCTGGAATTCTCCCAGACTCTGTGAGCCTGAGCTTGATGTTCGTTTTCCTTTTGGCCGCTACTGATTTGCGGAGAATGTGCAGACACACACAGATGTCAACTGAGCACCTGGCCCTTTGCAGACACACACAGGGGCAAGAAAGGGGTGTTTCCCACGTCAGTCACTGCCTGTGTGTATGCGAAGGCATTGCTGGGCGAGACTCGGACCACGTGTGCAAGGGCAGCTGCCCAGAGCACACTGTACGTCATAAGATGTTTCATACTGGTACTCTCCACCTTACTTACTGCCAACTCCCTTCTTGTACAGACACACTACAAGGGCCTGAATTCTGGATCTTCTGTTAATGGCCACCAAAGAGCAACAACTGATCTCTTAGGAGCTGTCACAGCCCATCAGTATTTCAGTTTTCACATCCAGATCCCTCATGGCAGAGCCAGAGCCCTTCCCACAACAGTAAGTGGCCCCAGTGAAGACCTCACACCTTTCCCGAAGCCTCCTGCCTCGTTCTCTCCCCCAGCCCCCTACAGGCATCCCATCCCTTCAAGACTGCTTTCCCCTTTCCCCACTGCTCTTCCAATGTCAGCCGGTCTCTCTCAACCCTTCACTACTACACCCTGTCTGAGTCTCCTCTTTGCAGCCAGGGCTGGCTCCGGTTCCCACCTGCATCTCAGTCAAGCTGAAGGAACACTGTGAGCTGCAAACGAGTAACTTAGTTTTCAACCCACTGGCATCCCAAAAGGGTGAACTTTTTACTGGTGCTAAGTAATTTCTGAGCAGAGAAATGTGATGTTACTCAAGACCAATGCAAATTTAAGTGAAGAGCTCCATTAAATCTAATTAAACATTGCTGAAAATCTCACAAGCACACGTGTCGTCTTCCTTGTTCCACCAGAGGTCACCCAGATCAGGCCAAAATGAATCTCTTAGCGTACTTGCGAAACCAAGCAGTACTGAGTGCTGGCCTTGGATTTCAGCTGTCGGACCCATTTCTGCCAGCCTTTTCACACACAGATCAGCCCAGACACCTCAACAGCAGTTGCCATCCAGCAAGACATTCCATGCAGCCACTATGTTTTGTAATAGATTAACTCCATCCACCTTTTCAAGCCCAACAACTTCTGGGTAACCAGAAGCACTTCTAAAAAGCTACTGAGACCAGGGTCATGCAACAGAACTGTTTACATGTGTAAATCCAGCCGCAGCGTGAGGAAGCTGAGCTCATGTGAAAGTATTCCTCCTGGAACTGGCATGTTTGGCATGGTGGAGAAAGTTACCATCCTCACTCCACATACAATAAAGATGTGGTGTAGGTCACCTGTATTAAGTTACACAGCAACTCAAATGGCAGAACTGCCAAGCAAATCCAGTTGTCTCATCCTGTTTTAATTGTATTGCTGCATCTCGCAGTTGTTTAGATCAGAGAAGACCTTTAAAATCAAGTCCACTGCCAACCTCAAAGACTGCTGCCATCTTACAGGTACCGCTGTCCCGTTTCAGAAATCCATTCCACCTCCGCCTCCCAAACTCTACACATGGAAAACCGCTACTGATCTCCTCTGCAAAATGTGTTCAGATGGACCAACTAATGCTGCTCTTCGACAGCTGGGTCTCAGCACAAAACATCAAGGATAAGAAGCTGTAAGAAACTGCAGGTACAACACAAACATCAGATGGTATCCAGTGTTGAGCATGACTATGAGCAAACACAACTCCTTTTTTAGCAGCAGCTAACCCACCAGGGCACCATGCCAGTTGCTCTTCCTCCCACCAGTACATGTTTGGTAAACACTCGGGATTTTTCAGGGTCTTTGCTTGAGTTGTTCAGAAGCAGGCACGGAACTCTGCAAAAGCTGTAAAGGAGATTTCACTCTCACTTACTCATGAGGAAGACTAATGCAGGAGTCAGCAACCTCCCCATGTAAGAGTGCTGTAGCTAGAATGACAACACGGAAACACTTAAACCACATCCCTGCCTGAGGTCATAGTTCACCACACCAGATAATCCTACAGAAACCTACCAGGATTGAACAGAAAGGAAGAAATTAATGTACAGTCACCTAGGAGAACAGGAGCAATTAGATTATATACCCAGGTAGGAGAGGAAAAACCCTGCACTACCACAAGCAAGGACAGAGCATAGAGCACAGGGGGAAAGCCCTGCTTTCTACATGTGAATCACATCTGTTAATAATGAAACTATAACCCAAACCACAAAAGGTGTTCTGCATCCACCCCAGTTACCTTGTTCTTCATCACAAAGGTAGGAAACAGGGTCAAAATTGCTACAACCTGTAATAGAAACCTGCCTCAGAGACAGGCTGTACATTCAGGCTGTGAGATACCGGGATGTCAGTTTCAACATGGGAAGATAAATGAGCATTTTAAACAGTAGATATTTAAACCCAAACACCTCCCCTGAGCTAGAGCTACCTACATCTACTGACTCGGACGCCCTTGGTCCTGTGTCACACTGGATGGTGAAGCCACGGGAACTGCTGCTCTCTGCAGTCCCTACAGACCGGTATCATTTAAGTTGTGATGTATCAACAACATGAATCTACCAAGGCTCTGCAGTGGTTTATTCCACAACACTCAGAAGCACAGCTACAGAGAAACCTGACATCCAACCCAGCAAGAAGAGCCAGGCCAGCCTCCACCTGTCACGGTCCCAGCTCGGATTCTCTCTGTGAGAGACGCCTCAATGTTCCATTTCACAGATCGATGCACTCGTTTTTAAGTGCTGAAAGACCCAAGTGGAGAATCTCCACCCGAGATTTGATCCCAATTTCCAGTGAACATGATTGCAGCAGTGTTCTGTGCATTGTCAAACCCAGCTTCTCAGCACAACAGGGGCTTCCTCCCAGCAAGACAAGTCAAAGCTTCTGTTTGAAAAGGGGAAAGGCAGTGATGAGTCGCCAAGTTTGAAGCCTCAAATGCAAAAAACGGGTCAACTTGTACAGGTGTCACAGAGCTTCGGCAATGCACACAGAAGCCTACAGGTCTCTCTTTTCTACGTCAGTTGAGTCCCATTCCACATAACGCAGGACTACGATTGTTCCAACATGAGTCACTTCTGATGTGTTTGGTAGCAACTGCACCAAGAATTGCGCTTGTTAGACCTACAAACATGGAAGAGGTGCAGTATTATGAGAAATCACAGAGCTCAGCAGCTTGTTTTCACATTATTAAAAAACACAGAATGGATTGTTGTATTAAGGAAGTCAGAGAATCTTCTTTCTGTCCTGCAGATCTTCTTACTAACCAGTAACACCTTACGGCAGCCGTAGCTGCAGTGTAGTATTGTGGGGGTCTTCATCTCTGGAGACCCAGACATCCCATCTGGGTCAGCCATGAATGTCGTGGGTCTGAGACCTCCACCACCGGCTCCCATCTGAAGCATGAGACACAAAGGGAGGCTTTGACAAAACCCCTTATGATCTGCAGATGATGAACAACTTAGAAATGAAGGCGAGACCTTTTAAAAAGCCAGACCTTTGACTTTTCTGTAGCAAACACTCAAATTAGCTGAAGCACTGCACACCTGCCCAACAATTATTTTCCTTCTACTATGCGCACTTGTCATCTCTGCTTCTCCACCTTAGGGAGCATTTGGCCGCTTCAATTAACCAGTATAAATGTTCTCATTGTCTCGAGCACTCAGTACTTTTAAGATACTTTCATGCTCAATCCTATCAGGCAAAAATCAACTCCCTTTTTCAAGGGTATAATGACCCACCTCTCTCACTTAGTTTTCAGTCATGAAGACTTGTGTTGACTCAGAAGTCCAAACTTGGCTTGGCATTAGCTCACTCTGTTCATTAAAGGCCAAAAGAGAGGAATGAGTTGCATTACTACCTCATATAAGTTCATCACAAAAGTAAGGGCAGGTTCCCAGAGCCAAAACAGTGACAACCCGCACGTTCCTTTCTCTTCCTCCAGCCTTATCCTGAAACAAGTGCATTTAGAAGTCCTTTCAGCACTACTGCGGCAAGACTGGCACAAAGCAGGTGCCAGTTGCCCATGCTGAGTATCTAGGTCGTAACCACCCCACAGCAAAACCCTACACTGTCTGCAATACCGACATTCTCTTTGCAGTAGCAGCTTTGGTCTGATGCAGCATGCAGCCTGTTAAGTTCCTTGTGTCTTCCGTTTTCCATAAGGGGAAGGTGCTCTCGTGGCAGTAGCTGTTCCGTGCCCATCCCACGCTCCTCTCCAGCCTGGTTTCTGTTCTGTTCTGTGCCACCATTAACATCTGGATGCAAAGGACAGGTCTACTCCCTTTACAGCTCATCCCATGGGCAAAAATGTAATTGAGGTGAGCCACAGGCATTTTTATGCCCTGTGCCTGTGGTTGAAAAGGGAACATTTTCACTGGTGACACTGTCACTGTTCCCCACTTGATCTCAGGGAAGCCACTCCTGGCCAGGTGCTGTACAACTAAGATGCCAACACCAAAGAGCAAACTCAAAAGAGACTTTTCTTCAAAGCTTTAAAGCTGAACAGGCACAAAACGACACATTTCAGGAGCTCTGTGCTCCCAGTCATTAATAGAAAACCTCAACCTACATCACCTTCATGTAGTTAAGGCTTCTAAGCTAGGATCCAAACAGGGTAAGGGGACAAAATGCTCCACCCCATTCAGCTATGGAATGTATGACTGAAGCTGCTATGATGCACTTGCCACCAATAAATCACAGCCAGTTTTTCCTTCAACAAGACATGGAAAGTAGAAAGTACAATGATTTGAATAACGGTGGGAAGGCCAACACCCAAGCAAGTGTCTCCATCACTTCTGCTTCCACTGACACATCTGCCGACAAGAAAGTCCAGAAACCATGGCAGAACTCAGCTCTGAAATCTGAAGCTCGCTTTCCACAACATAGTCTACGACCTGCATATCCAGCTGCTGAAGCAACCAACCACACAAACCCACTGCGCCTCGTGCAGAGCTCACAGGCAATTTAAACTCTTACTCTGCGATTTAACAGTCTTCTCACTTTCCACTGAGATTGCAAAAATAGAGCGAGAAGGGAAGAAACATTTGCTCCAAGTTTTTCAGGGTATTCCACGATGCTCTTCTGGGCACTGAAGTGAAGAGCTACGCAACAGTTTGATTTCTCCATTCAGACTGAGAGACGGGCATGAGCCGACAGGGACACTGCACCCATCATCCAGATCGCAGCCTAGCCAGAATGCACAGCATCTCCTACCCAGCCTATGCAAGTGCATTTCCTTTCTGAGGATACCGAGCTACGGGAGGGAAGGTGACACATGTGTGGGTCTTCCATGGTACAGGGTCATGACATGGCCAGGGCAGACACGCAGATGTAGGGGCGTGAGCTCCCTGGAAACAATCCCAGAATCACGTGTGCCACTAGGTACAAGAAGATTCTTCACTGAAGGTGAAGGGGCTCATGCGGCCTCCACTTTGTGATGGGTACAGCAATTGCCCCCTGCAGGGAAAAATTACATCTGCTTCTTCACAATATCATCTAGAACTTCATTCCTGACAGGCTCATGATGTTTTTAGCAACCTAAACCCCATAAAGACTTCCCCATTAAGATTCTACCCTTCCTATTAAAAACGCCATATAAACTCCACCACTGTTTTGTTTATGGTGCTCCATGACTGATTTTAGCTGCATTTTACTGAAAGTGCCCATTCACTGGAGGATGAAGCCAGGCTCTGCTCAGGGGCATCTAATGATAGGACAAGGGGCAGCGGGTGTGAGCTGGAACACAGGAGGTTCCACAACCTCAGAAGGAACTTCTTCCCCCATGAGGGTGCCAGAGCCCTGGCAGGGCTGCCCAGGGGGCTTGTGGAGTCTCCTTCTCTGGAGACATTTCAAACCTGCCTGGCCACGTTCTCGTGCGACTGATCTAGGGGATCCTGCTGTGGCAGGCACATTGGACTGGATGATCTTTCGAGGTCCCTTCGAATCCCTCATGTTCTGCGATTCTGTGATGGCAGTACTTGTTTTTTCCTGAAACTTGTTCCTCGAGTTATCCTGGTTCCTGCCTCTTCCCCTAGAGGTCAATAATGAACAATCAGACCTGGGTGGCAGGAAGTGTTTCTCTCCTTGCTAAGAGGACTGGCACAATATCATCTTGCCCTTACCTGGACTTTGAAGTCTCAGGTAACAGGCTACCAAAACGGGGCTACAACAGTGGACCTGAAGGAGATGTCTCCTCCTTCTCCAATTACCTGATATGCATCAACTGCTCTGTCTGTAGGGACACGCAGAATTCATGCCCCATTAAATCCAACACTGCTTCAGCATCACCTAGAACTCTGCACAAGCAGACACAGGTATTTGTTAATACCTGGTGTCAGAGGACTCTGCCCAACAGTTTGTCCACTTGCATCAGTCTAGCAGAATACAGCTCTCATCACTCCACTCCTTCCATCCCAAGCTTATCACAGGTAGAACAACACTGTCTGTGGTGCTTGATTTAGCAAAATTCACCTTCTTTAACTGCCAGCACTAGCAGGAGTCAAGTAATTCCATGCCGTTGGGAACAAGTGAGCAAAGACAATTCAAGAATCATTCACGCAATGGAATGAGAACAGGGAAGATACAATTTGTCCCCTATCAGAAACACTTGGTGCATGAGTCAGGCTGTAGCACTTGAGGAACAGCTGGGTAAAATCCCATTGTACAGAGGTGCTTATCAGTCCAACCACTACGGCACAAGTAGGACACCTAACAGAAGCAAACTTAGTGCCAACTTGTCAAAGCTGTGATCTAGACCGGGAAAGTGTTTTTAGCAATAACAGAGCACTGGAGACACCCGACCTTCCGCCCGACTACTCCAGCGTTTGTGCTAGGAGCAAAACCACCTTTGCTCCACCCATGTCAGTAGTGAGATTATTTTCAACGTGAGTGAAAGGGGAAGAATCAGGAACAGTCCTTATCTCTGAATCAGCCACCGACACCCACAGAGGATTTTCCTAGCAAAAGTTATCTCCTTTCTGGTTGTGTGTCACATTCAGGTTGCATCAGGTCACCGGCATGGAAATTCAGCCTTATAGTCACAATTACATTTGCCTCTGCATTCGTCAGCTCTGTGGTACATCCCTTAGCACTCCCGCTCCGAAAACTGAGGCCAACTGCAAGCAATCTAGTGCAGAGACAGCCTCCCTGCATGGGACCAGCTACATGTGATTGACGCAAGGCCAGGACAATTCTTCAAAGCCTTCTCACTTTCAGGCCGCTAACACCTAACACAAACGAAGTTCTTTTAGGAGAAATCTTTTTGTTGCGCTTCACACCCCCAAATGGCACCTAAGCCACCCACTCAACTCCGCTGAGCTCGGCAGACGACAGCAACAAGTGGGAAGACAATAGGAAATGGCCTCAAGATGCAGAGAAGTTTAGTTTAGACATTAAGAAAAACTTCCTCACGGCAGTATCTTCATGTAGATAGGGAACTAAAGGAGAATGTTTAGCAGTAGGCTTGGTTGAGTTAGTGGTTGGACTTGATCTTAAAGGTCTTTTCCAACCTAAACAATTCTATGGCTCCATGATCTTTGAGTTAGTGCCACCCCAACATTACCTAAGCATGCAGAAGCCAACCTGGGGTCAGGAACTCTCAGCAAAACACAGCAACTGTATTTTAGGAAAACAAGAGAACAGTTGCAGTCCCTTCATTTTTGTTCGTGGCCACCTTTGCAGAAAGGACTGCATCAAACTGATGCTTCGGCTGGTGAAGCTAAGTGCCAGGAGTTAATTCAAACAAACTGCTGTTCTCCTCCCAATGTTGTTTAGGCTACTCCAGAAAAAACTCCTTTCTGTCCTCAAAGATCTCCACCAAATGCAACAAGAAGGGCAAGAGGGCTGGCTAGCATGAACAGGGCAAGAGGAACACAGTCCCTGAACAAACACTTGTTGCAAGCACTGGCGCAGTACACTCAGCAAGGAGCCCAGGATCTACCGGAGTACAGGAACGTCACACTGGCCCTGGGCACAATGGCAGGGAAAGTAAGTCCATGTGGGGAAGCTCCTGCCCCACCCCTTCCCCTACAAAGGCCACACAACCAACACGAAGCAAGTTTGAAAAGCAAGCAAGAAGAAAAGAGAACCGAGAAACTGCACTTCAGGAGCGCTGGCACACAGCCATAAAAACGTCTGTGTTCAACGCTGAGCCTTCACTGCTGCCAGCCGGCACTGAGCTTGCGCCTCAACAGCTTTTCCCCCCACCATCTAGTGACGAATCCAGGCCACCTGAAGAGCACCCACGCTATCACAGAGCTGAATAAGGTAAAGCAGTATCAGTTGTTGGCAGCTTATTAACTTCCTGTGTTGCTACCACCTGACACCAACCTTTGACCTGGGGGGGTGGGACTGCAGCTGTTGTTTAAACATTTCATTAACCTTCATTTCTTAACCCCAAGTGGCTTCTGAAAGCACGGGAAAGCACCCTTACCTCTCACTTCAGAGTGCCCCTACTCTTCTAGTGCTCTCCCCCTCCCCACTCCAAAATGAACAGTGTTCCAGTGTGAGACTCACCATCCAGGCTCACCAGGACGGTTACAGCGATGGCCAAGCAGCTTATGTACCACCAGCACTTACCCCAGAGGTAACACTTCTACAACACCACTGAAGTCTGTCTTGGTAGCAAGCAATTACAGAGCTACTTCAGTAAAAGTCTCTGCAAAACACCACTGAGGGTTCACAGTCCCTCAACTCTTTAGTTCCTCCCTATCACCCTGCACCTGTACCAGACAGCCCATGGTGACTCCACTGAGGAATACCACTGTGACTGTCTTTCCTCACTGCAGAATACCTCCCTCCCGCTTTCTTAAGCGGACAGAAATACACAACAAAGTCCAAAACACACCATCTCTTCCTGGAAATCACTTAAGAGTAAGAACCTGAGGGGCCTGCTGCTTCCCACCCATACACCAACTACATCACTGCACCAAACCTCCAGCCTGTCTCAGCAGCAGTGCACTTGTGGCAGTCTCTACAGTTCTTCCCCTAAAAGCTGAAGAAACCAGCCCAGCAGAGGTTAACACTTGCATTGTGTTGTTGGCACATCAGGAATGCTTCTAGAAAGTCTTGGATATGTTCAGCCAAGGGGAGACTGGTAACTGGCACTGTGATACTGGCAGCACTGAACTGTTGAGAGCGCTCTTCAAAAAACCCGTTCAGATCCAAGCTCGCCCAGAAATACCGTGAACACTCAACTGTTTCCTCTGTAAACACAGCACACCATCATAGCCTGTATTAAACCCAGTCCTAGTCACCAGCTTTTACTAACCAACCCTGTTTACTTTAGCTGAAGCTGTAACTCTCACAGCAATGCAGACTTGCCATCACCCCAGATCACAACCCAGAACTCATGTTGACTCTGAAGTTCACTAACTCTCACAAGTTTACACTCTGAAAAGGAGAATTTACTTCATTTCTGTGGCTCCTCTTCATGTGTAATGAAGCAGCTGTTCTCATAATTCCCTACCTGCATGACACTTCCTAAGCCCAAACAACAAAGGGAAAACATTAGGGATGGTCAACATTCATCCCATTACCTGACTTTCTAGTCACTCTAGATGCTTGTTCTAATACAATCCTGTAGCAAATCCTACACCAACTAGTATGAGTACCTCTCTGCTGCTCACATACAACTGGGACAGGTAGCAGTGATTCATTTCTGCCACACAACATGTATTTCTGTGCATTGTGCAAGGCTGGTCACCACAGCTGCACACCTAAGCACCCAGTAACTAAGCCGTAACACCTGCTGGACCTTCCTAACACCTGTAAAACCCATCATCAGCTGGTGTCCTCTGGGAAATCTGTACTGGCCACAACAAACAGCTCCTTGACCTTCAAGTCCCCAAAGACTTGCTCTGTAACTTCTGCAGGAGCTGAGTGACAGCAAACTGCTTCTATAGTTCTTCACATCACTTCCCTCATTGCTTGTTTGCGCTGCTGCTCTTGTGTTTTACTAGTCAGTGGAGACAAAGAACCACCGTGATCTCTGGTTGCAGGTACTTCACATCCCAACAGAAATGAACAATCCAAACATGCCACTGACAAGAAGAAACCTGACAGTGGCCCGAACGGCAAATGTTATATGCTCACTGAACGCTCCTTGGCAGGTCTGGAGATGATTCCTGATCTCTTGAGGAGGAGCCAGCTTCATCAGCACTCACGAGCCATGTGCTGCAATAATGACTTGCACCAAAAAACATGGACTGAAACTTGTGAAGGCAAGAATTGGGCCACACTGCAGGGCACAAGTCTGTGACAGGACTGCCTGCACAAGCAGCAGGGAGAGATCTGTACTACGAGACCTCACTGCATGGGTAGGGAGACTGTGCTTTCCCCGAGGACAGGCTAGGTTATCATTAGTAGGACCTTCCCCGTATTTCTTGTTCACAAGTGCTCCTTCTTAATGTAGGTCCTACCAAAGAGAAGTTAGCACAAAACCTGTGTTTGAAGTAAGATTTGCAGCTATTTTCAGATCATTTTAGTCAACTCTCTAAACCCCAAAGCCTTTCTTTACAAAAAATCCCCCTCTGGTATTCTTGCAACGAAAAAACCCCGGAAGACTAATTCTCAGAGTGAATTTATCACTTTCTCCGGAAACAAGCACACAGAGACAACATTCACTCAGTCCAAACCACTATTCCAATCCAGTATGGCAATGCCTTGCTGACTCCTGTACCTCTTGCTCCATTAGCCACCCCCAAGGGTGCTTTCCCACATCATCCATTATCACTGCAGGGACAGACACCCTGCGCACTGCACTGGCCAATCAGCAAAACCCGTGCTGTAACCCCACCCGAAGTAAGAAAAAACACTCCATGCTCCCTCCCGATTTTTCCTGGCTTTCCTTTTGAACAGCCATCACTTCACATCCAAGCTAATGTACGAGCACACAACGGAATCCGCTGCGTGTACCTGGAAGCTGTTCTGCTTGTAGTACCTACTACTGTCTGCAGCCCATAGACTGCCATGGGCAACACTCCTGCTCAACAGAAAACGCAGCAGTCAGTCACCTGCTCAGTGTGTCAAGAACGCTCAGGTTCAGGATTACTGGGACCTGGAAAGCGACTGCACAGTATTACAGGTTGCACTGCACTCTTTTAGAAATAGCTTTTGCTCTCTGGCTTCTACCAGCGCGGTGCCTCCACACAATTAACTTTCCATTTCATACTGCCAGTCAGATCACAAACTTCACTGCTGCTTGACTGCAAAGACTGACAATGCTGAAGGAGGAAAGAGGGAGCTGTTCTCACTTTGGTGACCTAATACTGGGTAAAAAACCTACTTGTCACTCAAGTCTTTATTGAGAGCTTCACGTGAACACATCCCTGCCAAGCAGAGTAAGAATACTCAAGGCTCATTGCTCAGAAGGAGGAGATGTGCCAACAGAAGACCACTTCTACCCAAGCAAGTGTCTTTACAGCAGGCCCAGGGCACTGCCAGGAAGAGTCAGATCTCCAGACGAATGGGTGGTTGTTACCTTCAACCACACCAACTCTGCCCTTGCACAAGCAAGCTGACACAGGAGTCTGAAAAGCACCTGCACACACACAGACACGCTGAAGGAAGTGCCCAAGACCAACCAGCCACTCACAGCCTCTCTGGCTGAATACAACTTCATTCTGGTGACAGAGAAAGGTTTTGCCACCTTCAACACCATCAACAAGATGCCTAAAACATCAAGGAAACCAAAGCTTCCCTCCAAAACTCATCAGGCATCAGGTTTGCAAGGAAAAAGGACACAGAAGAAAGAGATGCAAGCTTTCAGTTCAGAGAGGCACAGTAAAAGCCTCCGCTGAGAAGAGTCGGACCTATGTCAAGTCTTTTCCAGATTTTGAAGTCGTACAGATCAGGAGCTCAGTCAGCAGGTGTCACTGACTTATCAAAGGGAAAATGAGCCCTTATTCTTTATGTTAGGTGTAAGAAATACAGAAAGTATATATAAACAGCCCAGCAGCAAGGCACACCCTGCTCCTTCCTCAGCTCCCTGGTTCAGAAATAGTCTCCTTTTAACATCTTTGCTTTCCTGCCAAGTTATCTCCCTTGAAAGGGCCCACGAGGATTTCCAAGCCTTCCCTAGAGCTTTCCAGGTTTGGTGCACATGACGGCATTTACTATGAAGTTGTTTTACTGTAACAGTACTGTACTTCGAGAGTACCTGGCAGCGCTGGGCTGAAGGTCAGACTCCATGATCTTAAAGATCTTTTCCAACTGAAGACACTTTGTTATTGGGATTCTGAGCTCAGAACCTTTCACAACTGTGCATTAAAACAGAACGCAAAACCCCACAGTGTAACGCAGTCACCAGCACCACCCAACATGCCTAAAGGCAGGACTTCTGAGCTTCAGCACTGGCTGCAGCAAGGCACTGTCACTGGGCAGGCTGTTCAAATCACCCTGTGCTTACACACCCCTTCAACATTCGTTGCCTCGTAAAATATAGGAGCTGATTGAGTTTAATTCCTCAAGTGTGACACTACACAGGAGGAAATACCACTGCATTTGTAAGTCACAGCAGCATGTTCTCATCTGAAAACATCTCCTCAGAGCACATGAGCTGAACCACTGGCTTGTTACGATCTGTCAGACAGCAGTGAAGTGAGAAACAGCCAAATAAGAAAAACCTCTT
Organism: Phoeniculus purpureus; assembly: GCA_028565055.1. NCBI lineage: Eukaryota > Metazoa > Chordata > Aves > Bucerotiformes > Phoeniculidae > Phoeniculus > Phoeniculus purpureus. The sequence continues at coordinate 15,492 of JAOXOE010065963.1, forward strand.
TAAAAAAAAAAAATATTGATGTTTGGGCATAAATCCATTGAACTGGGATTGCCAGGAGGCTCATCAGGGCAACATAAGAGCAACATGAAGGGCACTCAAAGGCTGACCTACATCTTACTAGTACCATGACTCCACTGGCCTTGTGGATTCAACTTCCTTCTACTACTTGTGGTCAGACTGGGTTTGTCTTGAGGACACACAGTGAAGACAGAACAGTCTGTTACAAGCAGTCTCACCCCTCTGGAAATGCCTCAGCCCAGAACAGTCTGTTACAAGCAGTCTCACCCCTCTGGAAATGCCTCAGCCAGCGAGACTAAGACTTCAAAGCAGGACAAACTCCCAGAAGAGAAGGTATAATGCAAGCATTAAGCTGTGTGTTAAGATTAACTGAGGCTGTATTGTTTCAGGATTTCTCACCACATGCCAAACCATCTCCCCCTCTAATAAAAAGGTCAAACCAAGACCTTGTTGCCTTCTCCTGTTGGACAACAAAGCCCGCAGCAAAACGTTAGGGGAAAATTAACCTCTCAACCATCTGTGCACACCTTGTGAGATTCTGTGAGTTTAAATTCTCAAGACCTGCAATCCTGCAGTGCAGTTTAAGAACTGAATCCAAACCTTTGTAGAGCTGACACAGGCAGCAATAGTGACAAACCAACTCAGTGTCTGGTGCTCGCTATCAGGGTATTTCCTAGTATTTTACCCAGGCAAAACACAACTTGCACCAAACAACTGAAAACCTTGTACAAGATGACCGAACTGCAAGCACCCCGCACAGAAGCTGGCAACTCTGTGCTCGGGAGTTCACCTTTGCAGACGTAACTCCTGTCTGAAACTGGTCACTATCAGGAGTAAAAAGAAGAGACAAGAGACACAGCACCAGAGCATGTTTCAACCTGCACAGGTACTGTGAGATCCTAGGACCTTCTGCGTGACCACATACGCTAACTGTCTGCACTTTATTCAAGGCCAGGAAACAAAGACCAAGCTCTCCAGGAGCTGGGAACACCCAGCAAGCTAACACTGGTTTATGTCAGCAGACAAACACTAATAAGAGTTCCAGGAACAGGCTGCGTTTCATCCAAGCAAAAGCATATTCTAACCAATTCTGAGCAGATACGCTCCCCCTCAGAAGATGCAATCAGAACACACACAGCAGGCTTCCACGTGCCGTTTTAGGGGCAATGCTGGGTGAAGCTGTTACCCACACGATCAGTCTCGCTCATCCTGAATGCTACAAACCTTCAAACCACAACTGTATGGCAAACCCAGAAACTGTTCCACGGGGCTCCACCACTGCACAGGAGAATCGTGTTTCATCAGAGACTTCTGGGCAGCAGGGGAAGTCTTTGGCTTGGAACCCCACCCAGAGAAAACCATGGAATGCTTTACAAAGCAAAGGTAGCAGTCAACAAACCCTTGGAGCCAGAAAAGCAACTCTGCGAGACTGTGCAATAGTTTAGTGCCAAGCAACCACTGCCTCTCAGATTTGGTGCTGCAACGCCACAACACAGCGGGTCGAGCATCAGCAAGATCTCTTAGTATTTTGAAAAGCAGCGCCTTGTCATGGCGAGCTGAAGATGTGAAAGGAGCAGGCAAGAGACAAAGGACAGCGTTCTGGGCACAGCAGTAAACAAAACCCAGCTGAGCATCTCAAACCAAAAGAATCCTGCGGGTGCTACTGTGTCAAACAATTTAAATCTGATGGCACAAAGACTGACTTAAGCACCTAAGCTTCTACTGTCTCTGTAAGGGATGACAGGTAAAACCACCTTCAGACAGGAAGCCAACATTCTTCCTGTTGTTTTTCAACAGTTACTAAAATGAGAACGCTCCTTCCTTCTTCACTTGAGCAACGCCACAGGATTTGCAGAAGGATAAAGGCAGACAGATCAGCACACGGGTCAATGATACGCCTGTAGAACACCATCTTGTGCGGCAGTGGCTGTGTTCCATGGGGGAGCAGGACAGCACACCAGGGAAAAAGTGCTTCACGCAGAAGCACTGCAAGACTGCCAACAGCAGGTGTGGGCTTCCCTTGCACCAGTGACCGTAGGTAAAATCCCTCCCGCTCAATAAAAACTCCAAAGTGTCATCAGAGGAGGAAAAAGAAAAGTAATGGTTCTTGTCACACAGGCAGAACCCATGAGATAACATGCAAGAAAATATCATTTACTCGACGCCCCCACCTTTCCCCCCACCCCTCCAGAAAGAAAAGTATAAATACGCCATACAGCTCAATGACAACTTACCGGCTCTGGTCACCCATCAGAACCCGAACACCAGCACCCAGGTAACCTGCACGGAGACCATGCGCAGTGTGCTTGCTTTCAGCTGTCTTTCAGCAGTCCTGCTTCTGACCGTAACTTCGGGGGCACAACCAGTGACAGAGAAAGTGCGGCTCCTTAAGACTTTAATACAAGATTTAACGTACCTGGAGAAAAGCAAGGACGTAAGTGCCTGACTGTACTTCATTTTACTGCAAGATCTTCTCCCACTTAACTTCTGTTATTACCTTATTGCCCGTGGATTCTTCTTGTTTCAGAGAATAACCCTTTCTGTCCCTTCTCTCCAGAAGATTCATCTTGACCTCTACACACCAGCAGAGAAACAGGTGAGCTCAACTTCTTTCAGAAGGATTTCTAAAGGTAGAGCTGCTTTAAAATTGGTGTATCTTGATGACAGACCAGACAGTTCACTTATCGGAATGAGAGATACACAACACAAATCCGGACAGTTTGAATTCAGTGTGAGGACTGTGGTTTCCTAAAGACACTTCTGGTTTTGATTTTTTGATTTGTGCTCTTGAACACTTACAGGCTGATGCAGAGTACTACCTCATTGTTCTGACCAATACCTAGCTCAAAACAAACCCTCTCTGTTCATCCTGCTCAACATATGGCTGAGGGAAGAGCAAAAAAACTGCTGTAATGGTTATTTAAACACTGTGTGAGACTTGCAAGAGGCAATGCTGCCACGTAAATGCTAACACAAGAGCAGTTTGGAGAACGAAACTAGACTTGGGAAGAGAATAATGGAGGCAATATCCACATGAAATTGCCCACACTTTACATATGTACGTGCAGAGTCATCTTCTGTATGGCACCAAAGACTAAGGTTAGTTATGCCCCAGCCAGTTCTTCAGAAGCAGAGCCTTACTGAAGCCATTCTGAACATATCACCCATGTGTTCACGTTTTATGGTCTTCAGTTAGTACCCAGGACTCGCACGAGAACACTCTCAGCGGTTCCCTACTCCAAAGAGAATTGGACGCTGGAGGGCAGAGAGCGTTCTAAGCCCAGCTCTACTGCTGACAGGCTGCTGACCCGCACTGCATGCTTTTTTTCCATGCATTGTGCAAGCAGACCAACAAAGAAGAGCATCAAGTTACTCAGCAACGGGAGGCAGCTGAAAACTTTACACAAGCTCACTACTGTGAGCATCGATGAAGTTTTTAAGCCAGAACTACTCTCGCCTCACTGCAGTTTTTGTCAGCAAAGATGTAAAGCCAGATTTTGCAACCACTTCCTCATCTGACTCCGTTTCCTTGCACACTGGCAACATCACCAATAGCTCCGAGTGCCTAACACAGCCTGTAAGAACGGTGCACAAAGCTACTCGTGCTCATCAAAAGCTGGATCAGACGCGCAGACATTAGAGCAGGCTTTGACCGTCAACTGTGAGACATGACTTACGCTTAACAGCCAGGAGCCTCTGCTTAGCAGCAAACAACACAACTGCGTGTTCCCAAGACCACTTCAGACTATTCTGTAAGGATTATTCACTCTCTAAAGCTACCATAACGCACCTTACAACTACTGTCACACAAACATCTTACAATATGACTTTAAGGGGAACAAGTTAACTAGAGGCTGTAGAAAGCCAACAGCCAAGTTCCCAATAAGATGACAAAACCAATGGACTGAGATTTGTTTAAACTGTTAACCTGGTTTTCCTCGGGAAGCGAGTCACACACATAACAATCTTGCTTACTGTTTCAGGAGTGCACCTGGCAAACTCTGCAGTGTTACCTGGCAGAAATGGGCACCTTGGACAACGAAATTGAAGAGGAGGATATTAATTATCTTCAAAATATCAAGAAGAATCTCCAGAGGCTTATGGTAGGCAGTCTTCCTACGCCTTTTTTTTTTTAAAGGGAGAAAAGGTGTTTTCGTGTTAGTGAGATCAATGCCAGAACCAGCACTGTTATGCCCCAGGGACCATGTGTAACATCTTTTAGGAACACAGGAGTTCATACCAGACATGCCATAACCTTAAACTGCAGGACAACCTGCACTTGCACGATACAACACAGCAGAGCAGATCTGAGCCCTCCTAGGCACTCAAGTCAGCTTCAACAAGAAAAACTCCATTTATTTTCTTAACTGCATCACGCAAGGCATCTCATGCTGGCACAAACCCGTCTTTGGGTGCACAGCAAGCACGCACACAAGCAACGGCTTTGAGGGCTGTACCACCCATTTATGGCTGTGAGGGGCCCAACAGAGAGCAAAGTGCACCTTGGTACATGACACCAGCAAAATTCCACGTCTGAGATGTCAGAAATCCTGCTCAGGCAAGATTTCCCACTGCTGCAGTATTTACCATCAAGTAAATCAGTGTAACTGGTGGTATTTCCAGGTTTACAAACATCTTTTATAAACAGCTGCTTTATTGCCCATCTCTCACCACCCATCAAGTGAAAAGCCAACTCCCTGAAACATTTAAGGGTTCTTTCTTCTTAGAAAGAAAAGCTCACACAGAGAAGCGGATGTATTTTTGGTAAAACCAGCTGTCAAGAGAGCCATTATCAAACAACAACAATCTCTGTCCTGCAGGACCTCATTCCCTCAAGAGCTAGATGCAAGATCTGTGAGGCTAACGACAAGAAAAACTTTCCCGCGTTTCACCAAGAACTGACCAACTTTCTGAGATCTCTGCTGAAATAACCACAGCACCACTGTGTATTGTTACTGCTATACTATTTATTTAAATATTTAATTATGGCTAATTTAACTGTTTGGCCCTGTAGCTTACTAGCTTGCAGTCCCTTTTCGGGACCACTGGATGTTTGCAGTCTGCGTGGTAAGACAGTCCATTCTAAGATCACATTTGATCCTTTCTGTAAGCCCTAAGGGCTCAAAATATCCTTTTGAAAACTAACAGGTTCTCACTTTGCCAATAAACTTAAAAGACAACTATTTATTGCGAAAGACTACTAAAAGTAACTATATTTAATAAATTTCAGTAACAAATTAAAAAAAAAAACATGAGAAGTCTCTTTTGTTGAACGATGCTTCTTCACCAGTGCCTTACTGCTCTGCCTTTCTTAAACCACAGTAAGCACACCACAGAGCAGCAGTCTTCCAGCAGGACACCTGCAGACAACCTTCCGACAGCAGTGTGAAAGAGCAGCTTATGTTGGCACCAGGCACAGAAGCAACAGGCTTGCCACCAAAAAGAAACCCCAAGCCATGAGCCGGCCTGTCCTACACAGACTTTGGGCTCTGCTTTTTGCAGGACTCATTCTTCTTGTTGTTGTGACCAAGACACAATTCTCAAAAGCCTTCAAGAGGCAAGGAACTGCTATGAAACAGTCACAGCTGTGCAGGTGACTGAGGTGCCAGCATCCGTGAACGCTTAGTAGTCACCATTTCACAGCAACAGCTGACCTGAACTTGACTACTATAAAAGCAATTTAGAAACCTGTACACCACACACAAGCTCAGGTGAGCAGCACTGCCTTTCACAGTCACTGGAACCTCTTCGGGGAATGTGCCAACTTCAAATGGAGTCAGCCATGTGACAGCCTATGTTTCATGCAGAAAGAACTAACTAGGAAGAACATCATCTACAGTCCAAAAGCCACCAGCCAATGCCAACAGCAGAAGCTCTATTCGATGAAAGCAGCCCTGCTACAGCAGTTACCAGCTTCTCGTTTGCCCTTTGATATCAGTTTTCACTGGTGGGTGTGGAGAATTTCACGTTACCCATCAATGCAGACTAACAGTGGGAAACCCAGCAATTTTCTGGAACGCTGCAGAAAGAGAACAGGCACTGCCAACAGCTACCTGCGGCTCCGCTGACCTTCTCTCCCAACAGCGAAGGGATGCTCTGTTGACTCCTGCAAGGACTCAGATAAGCAGGACACCATCAGTCATCCCAGCCACAGACAGTTCAGCTCCACCCTCTTTTCTCAAATCAGGCACCTGCCATAGCAGCAACAACCAAAGACAAGAGTGTGCTGCGTAAACTGCATGAAGTCCAACAAGGGCAAGGGGCTGCACCTGGGTCAGGGCAATCCCGTGTGCCAGTAGACTGGGAGCAGAAAGGACTGAGGACAGCCCTGAGAAGACTTGGGGGTGGTTGGGGACCAGAAGTTGAACAGGAGCCATCAGTGAGCACTGGCAGCCCAGAGAGCCGACTGTGTCCTGGGCTGCATCAAAACAAGCAGTGGCAGCCGGTCAAGGGATTCTCTCCCTCTATTCTGCCCTGGTGAGACCTTATCTGGGTTCAGTTCTGGAGTCTCCAACAGCAGAAGAAAAGAGCTCCTGGAAGGTGTCCAGAGAGCAACTCGAATGATCAGAGGGCTGAAGCACCTCCCCTCTGAGGACAGGCTGAGCAAGGTGGGATTGTTCGGCCTGGAGGCGGCTTCCAGGTGACCTTCTAGCAGCTTCCTAATCTGTGAAGGGGGCTACAAGCAAGCAGTGGGAGGGCGACAGAGGTGATAGTGAGAGGACAAGGAGAAAGGGTGACAAGACTTGAAGAGAGGAGATTGAGGCTGGACAGAAGGAACAAATTCTTTGCTGTGAGGGTGGGGAGATGCTGGAACAGGTTGCCCAAGGCAGTTGTGGCTGCCCCATCCCTGGCAGTGCTGAAGACCAGGCTGGCTGGGACCCTGAGTGACCTGCTCCAGTGAAGGTGTCTCTGCCTCTGCAGGGGGCATTGGAACTGGATGGTCTTTAAGGTCCCCTCCAAGCCCAGCCATGCCAGGATTCTATGACACCACAGAGAAGATAAGGAAACAGGCAAGAAGTTGGCTTGAGAAGACTCCTTCTCCTTATACCAAGAATAACGCTTACCCTTATGCGGATACCCTCTTGCTTCTTAAAAGCGGTGTGTAAAAAGAACAAAAAAACCTGTTTAAACAAAGTGAGACAACATTCAGAAGCACGGGAAGCACTGACCTTAGACAAATCAGAGACTGATCTTTAACCACAGCTGTAAGAACAAACATGTCTGATTTCTTCCTAGTACCACCAACTGCAGAAAAAAAGTGAGTGTGCAGTTCCGTAAGGCCTCCCCTAACTGAAGTCACCACACCAATGAACTCCTTTCTGGTGACACCGGCCTGCAGCTCCTTGAACACCTGCTGGACTCCCCATCAGGTCTGCACCTGGCATGCTTGCAGTGGGAAGCTGTGGTGCTCAGTATCAGCAAGGGACTGGAAATGAAGTTACAGATTGCTAGTAAATGCACAGCTGGTATGACTTAAGGGTAATAATTAATAGATTTACAATTAAAACCACACAGCAGAACACAACTGTGACTCAGTGGTGCGGCTATCAGGCTGTTACTTCACTGGGTCACCTGATTAACATTAAAACCTCTTAAATCAGTTGGGCCTAAAGCCTCTGAGCTACAGCACAAAGCTGCACCCCCACGGTGCATCGGACACAACACATAGCTGTGTGAACAAACATTCCAGTACTGGGCCACGTGTTTTTACCTGCATCTCTGTCTGCCCTGGCTCTGAGCCATCACAGAATACAGGAGCAATTGGAACTGAACACAGTTCCATGAACCACTGAGGCTTAAGCACAAGAAACCTCAACTCTTTAGATCCAGTGAAACCTACCACAGTCAGGTCCAGGCAGTTGGACATCTCATGCAGAATAACGTCTCTCAACACTGAGAGTTCGATAACAGACAGGAACAGTCAAGGACAGTCAAGGGCTTCGGAAACCAAGGAAGTGATAGTAAAGAAATACTTACCCACACACTGATGAGGCAGAAGCCGCAGCTCACCAATAATTTCACAGGCAAAACACACAGAGTGTGTAATGGCAGACGTTTTACTGGGTTTGGTGCGCACAAACTGCCTCGGACGTGGGAGCCAGCGTGCCAAGATGGCTGCAGGCTTGCCATCATGGAAATCTGAAGCTTCAGCTACTCCAGTGCTAGTTTTTTTAGCTACTCCGGTGCTAGTTTTAAGCTCTTTCAGACTCTGATGTTTTAACTGGGCCTTTCAGCCTTGGACACAGAGAACTGCACAGCTCCTAGAAAGCGGGCAAGGGATGTGCAAACAGCTCTGTGCGTGGGCAATCAAAAGCCGTTATTGTCATTGCAGTTACAAAGTGTGCACAGGAAAGCACGTAAATGCATCCGCGCCATCCTGCAGAAAGCCGAAGGCAGAAGATGGCGTAAAAAACCCCAGAACTCGGTCCTGCTCCTTCAACGTAGCGTCACTTTGCACACGCAGACTTCGTAGTACAGGCTCCTTCTGTTGGGCAACAATCAAGAGATGCAAGCCTCACCTCAAGTGCCGTGTTCAGCTTTGGGCACTGTAACAGAGTAACACTGGAGATGCTGGAGCACATCCCAAGAAAAGCAACCAGGTTAGTGAAGGGCCTGGAGGACAGGTCTTTTGAGGAGCAGCTGAGGACAGCGTTTGTTTATTAGTCTAGAGAAAAGGAGGCAGAGGGAAGACCCTATTGCTCTCTACAGCTATCACAAAGAGTGACGCTACGTGGCCGTTGGTCTCTTCTCCCAAGCCACTAGCAAAAGGACTAGAGGAAATGGTCACAAGTTGTATAAGGGGAGATTTAGATTAGACGTTAGGGAAAGATCTCTTCGCTGAAAAGAGGGGCTTAGTGTTAGAAGAGGCTGCCCAGGGAGGGCCACCCAGGGAGGCAGCAGAGGCGTAAATCCCTGAAAGGTGTTCAAGACACGCACAGATGTGTCACCAGGGAACACGTTTTAGTGGGTGGGCTGGCACTAGTTAATGGCTGGACTTTTGATCTTGGTGGTCTCTTCCAACCTTAGCGGTTCTACAATTCTGTATGTAACATGACATGGCACATATGTGACAACATGCACATGACGCACAAGAGACTTCCACAGGATGTGGCATGACACTTATGCAACACATTCTGTGTGATTTTTGACACTACATCCCATCTGGATTACATGCTGCATGGCACCTACTGGATGTACCTGTCTCATGCGGTGTGTGATGTGGAGTGACACACGCAAGCTGCTAGACACATGTCCTTGGACACAGCCAAGCAACAGGTAACGCCTGCGACATTAGACGTGACACAAGACACGCGGTATGCTCAACACAAGAGCCCAGAGACACAACCACAAGGTACGTGAAGTGACAGTCCCTCAACATCTAACTCCTGACACACGTGACACGTGCAGTGTGGGGCATCTGACGTTTCTGTCGTGCCACACACATACACTGTTAGTGCGATGCGGACAGGTACACTGGCTATGTCCACATGTGTGTAAGTGTGCAGAACATGTATGAACATGCATGTCTCAATTCTCCTCACCCTGGGAAGAGTTGGCGCTGCATGGGTTGACTCAGTTACTTGTACTTATTTAAGGCTTCCAACTGAACTACAGAAAACACTGGGGATGAAGGCTCAGAGGTCAAAGCCCTCACACACAAACAGTCCAGAAGTGTATAACAGTGACACACCACCCAGGAAACTTACTGATGTTTTAATAACCCTGGAAAAAGGCAACAATCTGCTCTAGACTGGAACACAGTGGCCACTCTTGAGCATTCCTAGAGAGGAAATGCTACATGGAGCACACACCAGAGAAAGCCAACAACCCACCCCCACACCATGCCCTTACGTTAGGAGGCAGTAACAGAAAACAACAGAATAGCACCAAAAATAGTCAAGGACAGGGCAGTAACACATCCAAGTTCCAACAGCCTGAGAGTCAAGCGACAACGAAGACTCTGCGTACCAGGTAGAAAGACAGATCAAGACAATAAGTACTGGAGCGTTTTTCAGAACTCTTGTACAGTAAGAAGCTGCAACATGGTGACAGCACTAAACCACCACTGATGGAAGACAGAATTACTCAGCTTTGCAGCTCCCCACGCTTCTACGCTCCGCAAAAACCAAGTAACATCAAGTTCTCTGTGTCTAGCTGAAATCCTAGTTTCACACCACCACATGAATCCCAAGTCCTTCACAAATCCCTTTAACCATTACCCTAACGTCCCCAGAGTCCTGCCACAGACTACCAGGAGGGAGTGTACCTCCACAGTCCACATTTTTCAGATTACTGTCTGCACAGACAATCTTGCAAGGACCAGTCAAAACAAGTGACAACCTGTTGGCAGAGGAGTCCAACTAATCTGATGGCCTTTGGGGCAGCCCACAGAAGTTGAAGGCACTTTGTTTGTGGTGACTTCTGTGCTATTTCACATCACTGCTATTTATAGCTTTGATGCCTTTAAAATGCTTTAGACCCAAAAAACTGCCATGCAACAGCGCAGTACAGTAACAACTCTGAATGTCAAGGTTCACATTTGGAAACGCAAGGACAACTTTTTAACTCTTCAACAACAGACAGTATGTGGTCAATTACAAGTCACCACAACCAGTCCACGCTAAACACAAGCCCTAAAATGACCAACTAGGAAAGGGTGCCTACAGGTTGCCAAAGTGATTCTCACATTGGTTCACCTCTTCCTGAGAAATGAAACTTCTACTTATTATTCTTTTCCTTTCCCAAATGGTTGTGAAGAAGGTAGGGACAAGGAAGTACTCAACACACAGCAATCCCGAAATGAACATAGCTCAGGTGTAACTCCAAGGGGTTTAAGGGGCTGAGACTGAGGGAGCAAAATGAGGTGGCACTGGGGAGCAAGCTACACCAGATTTGCAAAGCTGTTAGACACCCCCACCTATGGAAAAAAACCCTTATCTTTGGGACACACTGAACTGCAACAGATCATTTGGTTACTGCATTTTAAATGACGAGCAGCAGCTCTGGAATGATCTTGCTGCAAATAGAAACTGCATGGTTAGTGTCTGACCAACGGGAACAACATTTTGCTGCGGTAAGCTAACCACAGACTCTGCACACAGTCTGTCTCAGTCACTCACTGAAGTCTTCTATGCATGGAGACTTCACAACCCAGGATCCGTAATGGTGTTTCTGCAAGTAGCTCTGCAGCAAGTTTTTAGCTCCTTGGTACAATTCAGATTGAACCTGAAGAAACAAAAAGAAAGACCCTGAAAGACCTCATGAATGACAGTCAGAGCAACTCATGTTCTTTACCAGCAGCACATAACACACACATGAACACAAGCCTTGCAGAAAACAAAACCTACGAATCCTGGTTTTGACAGCTGCTGACAGCAAGATAAAGCTGCCGAGTCTCAAAACACACCCTCGCTACACATCTGGACAGAACTGTTCTGCTCATCATTTTTCAGCATCTTTTCAGTTTCAGTAACAACTCTGCAGAAATTGAAGTGTCATCCAATGCAAACCTAAACACACTGAACAGCATCAGCAGTTCAACAGCCAATAAGCAGAACACTCCACTTTCGAGTTCTCTCTTGAACCATTTCCTGAATGTTCTCTTGCCCATTCCAATGAGAAGAGAAAGATGTCCTATCTAAAAGCTTGTGTTCCACACAGCAATGCTGCAAACAAAACGCAGCTCTGGAACCAAGGAGAGGAAAACCCTGAAGAATTCAGAGAAGAAACGCCAAAGTATGGACTACAGCAAGGGAAATCACCACAGCTCCCTTAGGTAATTTCCTCATCCAAGTACCTTTTGCTACTTCCTTATTCCTCTGTAACACAACAATCCTTTCACAAGGCTGCATGTGGTAGAAAACTATCTACTCAAGTACGAAACAAATACAAAAAGAGGACCGAACACAAACTAACGAAGAACACAACAACCCAAACACTCTCAGCATGAAACTATCTTACATGTGAGAATTAGCCAGCAACCTCTGTACGCAGATACAAAACGCATCAGACCTCCAGAGAACGCCTCAAGACTGATTCAGCAGACTCCTGTTTTTCAAGTAAAATGCTGTTTTGAACAGCAGCAGACACTCTGACACACGGATTACAGGCAATAAACAACATCCAGCAGTTCAGATGAAGTCTTCCGCAGACCATAAAGTCGCCTATGGCTATTGAACCAGCTCTGAGAGTTGCCGTTGCTGTAACTGCCCCCTGCCCCCACACCAGCTTACCTTAGCGTCATGGTACGTTGCAAGCAGAAGCAAGTCATCCCGTTCCGCTTTCTTAGCGAGCAATCTGAAACGACTGAACATCGCAGCCTTGCAAATGCGACTTGCCATGTGACTGCCACTTTTAAACGGTGAACTGCAGCCAAAGCGGTGAAAAAAAGAACAATGAAGCTCAGTAACACACACAGCCCCCCGAGGGACACTGCGCTAACAAGACTTCCCCTGCATCCAATGCTTTCAAGATCCAATCTTACGATCGTACCTCCAGCTTCAATGACCCAAGCTAATGCACTACAGCAGCTGTGAGAATTTAGTCAAGCCAACTAAAAATGATTTTCCAACATGAATTCATCTGAACTAGAATGCCAACTGGTTTTGTGTGTATGGGAAACTAATACCCACTACCGAGACAAGGGAATCAAGACACTCCAATTCAAAGACGCATTTGTGTCTCAGTGGATCTTGCCGTACAGCTAAAAGATCTCTGAGACTACTCCTGATCTTAGGACTCACTAATGCAGGAGCAACCTCTCCCCTTTGGGCAATGCTGTAGTCTACATGCACAGCTCAGAAGAGGAACACTCCATGGAACCAAATGAAGATGAACAAGATGAACTGAGATTCCCAACCAAAAAAAACTAACAACCTTTCAGTAGTTTTTCCCTCTAGCCCATCCACTGCCTCCAGCGATGAGTCCAAGCAGGACCAATTCAAACTGACGTGTGTCTGTGCAAGGTCTCCTTCAACTGAGTGTGCAGAATTCACCAAGTAAACGTGAGACCTGTTGACCACATAAGGCATGGGAAGCTCTGATGTCAGGGCATCATCAACACGCTGGTTCACAGCTATTTCTAGCCCTCTGGTAACCCTGCAGTCTCCGTTCCCTACAAAACAAAACCAGTCACATATAAAATACATCAAACTAAAGAAAAAGCAGCTAAAAACACCAACTCCTCTGTTGGTTTGGTCTGCATTTCCTTGCTTTTCCTACACAAAACTCACATCAGTTCCAACCAGTTCTAATTATGAGTTCAGAGAACGCACAACACTTCACAATTTCTTCCCCAGAAGCACCAGGATTTTCATCAAATGGCACCCAAAAGTGTACTCCAACTGGCAGATAAAGACCGAAGCCCCTTGAAGTTTGCATCGCACTTACCGACAAGAAGACTGCTGATGTACACCGGTTCGATGAAGTGACTCAGCAAGGCTCCCTGAACGCCGACCACCTGCCACTTCATTAGTTTGTCACTAGTAGACATGCTGCTTGCTCTGATAGTTTTAGGTGGAAAACAAGCAGTCAGGTAAATCTTGCCTTCTACAGCAACATGGAGACTCAGTTCTTCACTTGCTTCATAAGCCGACAGAGAGTGTGGTTTGAGATGTCTGAAGACACACAAGAAAATTAACTCAGGTGAGAAAGCAATCAGAGATCACCACCAAGTGCTCCCTCGAGCCGCTGCTCGCACAGCAATTACCACATTCAATGACAATGAGTCATTCAATTGTGTTCACTACTTGGAAATGGCAGAAGTGGTAGCGCAAGCACTGCACTCGGCTGCTCAAGTGATCTGAATGCTGAAACCAGCATTTAAAAAGGAAATTAGTTCATCCTCATCTGAGTTACTGGTTGTGCAAAGATTTTACACAGCTGAGCACGTGCGGCAAAGAAGCCATCACTCTGAATTCGCTCACAACTGCAACAAGAGTTACTTGGAGACTGCTGGTCGTACAAAAAAAGCCACTGTGAGGTCATCAGTCTCCTTTAAAACTTATAATGCAATTCTTCAAAGTATCTAAAATAAGCAGATGCAGTGCACAAGGCAGACTGTATCTGCGTGAGACTGCGTAACACTGCTCTGGAGTAAAACATAGTTCTTCCACTTAACTAGAAGGAGTCGTCGTCAAAGCCTGAAGTTGAGAGCCATCTCCCCCCCAGTTTTATCCCATTATTACTGGAAAGCAACTGGGTTAAGTTGATCAAACTGGATGTACATAAATCCATGGGCCTAGATGGGATACACCTCTGCATACTAAAGAAGACTGCGTAAGTGATTGCTAGGCCACTCTCCACCATCTTTTTCTAAGTCCTGGGGATCAGGAGAGGTGCCTGGGGACTGGAGGATAGCAAATGTCACTCCAATCTTCAAAAAGGGTAAGAAGGAGGACCTAGGTAACTACAGACCAGTCAGCCTCACCTCCGTCCCTGGAAAGGTGATGGAACAACTTGTTCTAGAGGCTGTCTCCAGGTATATCGAGGACAGGAGGGCTGTTAGGGACAATCAGCATGGCTTCACCAAGGGAAAGTCATGCTTCACCAACCTGAGAGCCTTTTATGAGGCCAGAACCAGGTGGACAGATGATGGCAGAGCACTGGATGTGGTCTGTCTTGACTTTAGTAAGGCATCTGACACAGCCTCCCACAACATCCTCACAGCCAAACCAGGGCAGTGTGATCTAGATGATCTAGTAGATCATGAACTGGCTGCAGGACAGAAGCCAGAGTAGTAGTCGTCAATGGGACAGAGTCTAGCTGGAGGCCTGGATCAAGAAGAGTGCCCCAGGGGTCAGTACTGGGACCAGTCCTACTCAATCTATTCATTAATGACTCGGATGAGAGATTAGAGATCACTGTCAGCAAGTTCGCTGATGACACAGAGCTGGGAGGAGTGGCTGACACCCCAGCAGGCTGGGCTGCAATTCAGCAGGACCTGGACAGGCCAGATAGCTGGGCAGACAGAAATTTAATGACCTGTAACAAAAGTCTAGAGTCTTGAATGAGAGCAGTGTAGGAGAAAGGGACCTGGGGGTCCTGGTGGACAGCAGGATGCTCTTGTGGCCAAGAGGGCCAACAGCATCCTGGGGTGGATCAGAACCAGCAGATATGAGAGAGGTGGTTCACCCCTATACTCTGCCCTGCTGAGACCACATCTGGAGTATTGTGTCCAGTTCTGGGCCCCTCAGTTCAAGAGGGATGTGGAGCTGCTGGAGGGAGTC
>JAOXOE010065973.1:0-71368 GCA_028565055.1 Phoeniculus purpureus
TTGCCCAGGGAGGTGGTTGGGGCCCCATCCCTGGAGGTGTTTAAGGCCAGGCTGGATGGGGCTCTGGCCAGCCTGGTTTAGGGTGGGGTGTCCCTGCCCATGGCAGGGGGGTTGGAACTGGATGATCAGGTGGTCCCTTCCATTAAATAAAAGGTTAATTTAAAAAAAATAAACAAATTGGACAGAACTTTTTCTGCCTTGGACTAAGGAAGCCCCTCGCATTAGGAAAAGATGTTCAAATTACTAAAAGTTTGTTTGAATTACTAAAAAAAGAGACCATTTTAAAATGGAATTTTTTTTCATTTTGAGAGAGATTGTAAGTGAAAACTAAAACCAAACATATAAAAATCCCATATTTAAAAAATATACTGGGAGCTTTGAACTTTGTGTCTGTCTAATTGAAGAAAATATCCCCTAATCCTAGGGTGATTTTTGGAGGGAAAAAGCACTTTGTGCTTGGTCTGGCTTTGTGTCTCCCTTTACCACTCCATTTTGTCTCCTCCATCCTTTGAATATCACTTTCTTGTAGCACTGCCCTGTTGAGAAAAGGCTTGGTTTTCCTCATTCTGTTATTCTCTACATTTTCTTGTTACAAACACAGAACTTTATCACAGCTTGAAGTTCACGTGAAGTGTCACTGTGACTGTGGTATGAGTTTGAAAGGTATTTGAATGGCTTTTGTGCTTATCATCTAGCTCAACACACCTAATCATACATCTGTATGCAGCCATGAATGCATTGGCGGTATTTGTCTTTTACTTAAATATATTGCTTTAATAAACTGTACTCGAGAACTGGATGACAATTTGAATTGTTAGAAGAGGATTTGTTCCCATCTTGCCATATTAAGTAAGAGGAGTTGATTTGCTTAATAAAAGGATTTTAAACACGCAGCCAGTACTGCTGCAAATTTTGTGACAAATTTGAATATAATCAATAAGGCATAACTGGTGCTTAATGCAGCATGTTTGTGTCTCCAGCATGGAATTCCACCACTGTCTTATATATTTTATGCCTCTCAAAATTTCCAACATTAAAGAGGATCAGAATGGTAAAAATTTTAGCAGGTGAGATCGCATCTGGAATATCGTGTCCAGTTCCAGGCCCCTCAGTTCAAGGACACAGAACTGCTGTGGAGAGTCCAGCACAGAGCCACAAATATGATGAAGGGATTAGAACATCACCCTGATGAGGAAAGGCTAAGGGAGCTGGGTCTCTTGAGCTTGGAGAAAAGGAGACTGAGGGATGACCTCATTAATGTTGATAAATATGTGAAAGGTGGGTGTCAGGAGGATGGAGCCAGGCTCTGCTCAGTATCATCTAGTGATAGGACAAGGGGCACTGGGTTCTACATAAATGTGAGAAGGAACTTCTTCACAGTGAGGGTAACACTGTACTGGAATGGGCTTCCCAGGGGTGTTGTGGAGTCTCCTTCTGTGGAGATGTTTAAAACCCACCCGGCCATGTTCCTATGCAACTCAGCCTAGGTGATTCTGCTGTGGCAGGGGGATTGGGCTAGATGATGTTTTGAGGTCCTTTCCAATCCCTAATGTTCTGTGATTGTTCAACCTGGTGAAGGCTCCACAATTGTATGAGACAGAAAATTGTCGAAAAATATTGCTCTATGTTCTGTTTAAAGAACTCCTGCAGTATCAGGTAAATGAGAAGAGGAAAGATATTTTTAAAAACTTTGAGGTGACCTTCTTGTGGCCTTCCAGTATCTGAAGGGGGCCTACATAAGAGCTGGGGAGGGAGGGACTTTTTAGGATCTCAGGTAGCGACAGGACTAAGGGGAATGGAGCAAAGCTGGAGCTGGGTAGATTTAGACTGGATGTGAGGAGGAAGTTCTTCACCGTGAGAGTGGTGAGAGCCTGGAATGGTTTGCCCAGAGAGGTGGTTGAGGCCCATCCCTGGAGGTGTTTAAGGCCAGGCTGGATGGGGCTCTGGCCAGCCTGACCTTGGGTGGGGTGTCCCTGCCCATGGCAGAGGGATTGGACTAGATGGTCTTTTGCAGTCCCTTCCAATCCCTAATGACTCTATGATTCTATGAGATCCAAAGAAGCCTTTGTGTGGGGTTGGAAAAGTCTTAGTAAAATTAATCCTTTTCATAAGCATTCTAAACTGTTAATTCCTCCAAGGTTAAGAACATTTACTGCTGAGACGTGGTTTGTAGAAAAAGTCTCTCACCGCTAAATCCATCTGCCTGCTTAAAGATGAACACTTACACGCACTTCTTCACCGCCCCCAAATGACACGTTCTTTAGTTGTGTCTCCTTCCAGATGTTTTGTGTTTTGCTGCAATCAAAATTACAAACTTTTTAAAATGACAGCTCTGGAAATTATAGTTTTGTGTCATTTTGTTCTTCCTTCAACTGACTAGAGAGTCAAAAAGCTAAAAAACTTATTATTCTTTAGGCAGTCATTATCTGGCAATTCTCAAGCAATTTCCTTGCCAAAACTAGAAAGAAATACCCCTACAAGGATGCTCAAAAAGAGACAATACCTGCTTTGGGGATCACTCCATGCAAAGCCTTTGCGAGAAGTGAATTTAAGAAGCTGGAAGTCTGTCTTTGTTCACATAAGAATGGACTGCCCTGGAACAGCGTTTCGGCTCCTTTTTAAACCCTCGGGAACTTAAAGGTGCAGCACAGGAAATGTCCTGCATGAAAAAAAAACATCGACATGGAAACTCTCACAATATGCAGTAATTTCTGCCCAGACAAAGGACCCTCGGCCATCAAGCTCAGTGAAACTTACAACCCGACTGCACATGTTGCAGCATATTAACGAGTCATGACCTGATCCTGCTGGCATGGTAACTCCATGGAAACAGTGGGGGCATGACAAAAAAGGAAGGGAATGAGGATTTTTATCAGCCAGTGCCTGGCAGGGGTGGCACCTTGTGCTACGATGCCAGGTGAGCAAGAGACCCTGCAGATAAAGAGGCTGGTTCCCTTCCAGCCCCAGCTCCACAGCAGCAGAGATGCTGGGTTGGAGCCCTGGCCAAAGAACCCTGCTAGCTTAGCTGCTTTTTACCACTGTTTTGGGAAAAGTTGAGTGGACAAAAGGTCTGCCAAAGAGAGGAATTAAAATATGTCTCGTGATGCCTTTATGGAATGACTGGAGGATGATGCAAGACAAAATACTGTCAGCTTCACTGCCGTGTAGCTCTGCTGTCCAGAAAGGAGGTGGCAGCTAGTCTGGATAAATGTTAAGAAACAATGCCGTGCCATTTGCGATTTAGAATGGTGACCTATTTGACTCTTCCAAAACACTTCTTCCAGTAACTCTTGGACAATTGTTTTCATTATTTTCTGTGACCCCACTTGGAATTCATCAGCTTTTATGAATTCCAAAATTGTTTACTTACAATGGTTGGCTATGTCAAGCACATTTCTCGTATCTGCACAGGAAATTAGTCTATCCCTTTGCAATCAGCTTCACTTTGCTTTGTCGTATCAGAACAAGACACTGTGGGGAATAAGAGAGCTTAGCCTTGCCTCTCTGGGGACACGTGCCCGGTAAAGCACAGACCCACAGGGAGATCTGCAAGCTGTGTCAAAAGCTCTACAATAAGATTCTTACTGAAGAGGTAGGTGGTGGCTGACACACTGTCCCCGTGTTAATTTTCCATGCTAAAATACTGGTATGAACAGAGGGTTTATGCTGAGGCAGAGCAAAAGAAACCAGCACAACTGAGGCACACTCCTGAAATTA
The DNA here is from genome assembly GCA_028565055.1 of Phoeniculus purpureus. Taxonomy (NCBI): domain Eukaryota; kingdom Metazoa; phylum Chordata; class Aves; order Bucerotiformes; family Phoeniculidae; genus Phoeniculus; species Phoeniculus purpureus. The sequence continues at coordinate 3,718 of JAOXOE010065973.1, forward strand.
GGATGAAGTGAGCATGAGGTCTACCAATCTACCCTCACATTGCTTCAACACAGTGGCATGATCACCCCCTCAAGTTGACCAAGGTAATGAAAAGGAGATGAGTTTCATTTCATAATTCATATAGAAACCACTGTAAACACCTCAGGCTTTACGGAGTTGGCCCACACAGCAGGGTTTAGCTTGGCTGGGAGTGCACCCACACTTGGCAGCCTCAGAAGAAATGGTTGTATGGAGCACACTTCCTTGTATGTCAGTGGGAAGAGCTCGGAGATGGCTGCATGATGAGCCCTGTGAGAGACGGGTTTCCCTCAGTACTGGGAGGAATGTATCTTGGAGTGTGACAGTGGGGACAGGCAACCTGCACATGAACATTGACTACTGAAACGTGCACCCATTGCACACAGCAAACTTCAGTGTAGCTGCGCCTGATGATGTTCTTCAGCTCTGAGGACATGAGAGTTGAGCTGCAGGGGCTGTGTCCCTGTGTTTTCACACCTTAGGCAGTCCTGTCAGTGAGCCTTCATGTTTCCTGTGGCAAATTTGTTTGCTACTTGGCACCTCACCTCTCTGAAAAAACAATAAAAACAGACGTATGGTTTCTTCCTAACCACTTGCTCCCTGCTTTTTAAGACACTAAGCTAGATAATGGCTTTCTGAAGTGCCCTTTTACTGAGAGTCTTAAATGTAGTCATGTTTTTCATCCCAGCTATTCCCCCAATGCCTGGAAACTCAGGAAACATTCAGATATGTTTGATTCTCCTAAGAAGCTTCAAACACTTCTCCAAATTCTCAGCAAATCAGGCAAATTATTATACAATTCTCAGAAATAATAAATCCCTCCAGAAAATCTTCCTTTTGTAATATACGTGTGGTTTAGGGCACGCAATTGTGGCTGCAAAACCTTATTCTGGGGCTGCAGCTTTAAGAGACTGAGAGCACTGTGATTGCCTTCATAATCAATGAAAGAGGCAGTAGAAGCCTCCCCTCTAAGCATCCTTTTCTGCACGAAAGAATCTCCCAGTTTCAGGCAAAAATGTAATGCAGATGGGTGATGACAACATCACTGGAAGCACCATCATGCATTTACGTATTTTTCTGATTCCAAAACCCATTAGGGAAGTCAGGCCCATTCTGCACTCACTTCTGAGCACTGTGAACACCATGAATTTAATAATAAAAAAGGTTCCAAGCCACTGACAGCATAGTGCTAAATGCAACCTGTATTCCTCATAGGTGGTTTTTTCCCAAAGTGACAATCTCAACAAGTTTAGACAGACTTTATTGCCCACTGAATTCTTCCTATTTTGCTACCAAAAACCACAGGGAAAAAATGCAGCCAAACCCAAACATCAAACTGTGCTACAAACCTTCCATGAGTTGTTGTGGGGAAATCCCTTTTTCTACAAAAACTCTACCCATAGCTTGAGCATCTTGCTCTTCTATACGCAGATAAAAAATTCATGTTCCCTGACAGCATCGGGGGATGGCTTGCAGCTGAATAGACACCGCTACCATTTTCCTGCTAATGTTATGACAGCAGCAGTGTAAAAGTTGTGATGGTCTTGCAGCATCAGAGAAACAAGATTTTTCAGGAGGAGTGGTAATACCTGTTATTAAACTAGTCAGTGTAGCTGGAAGAATGACAGCTCTGTGCCCCTAGTAAAAGTTGTGTGTCTGTTGGGGTTTTTTACCATCCACTGAGAGCAATTGGTCTTATTCCTACAACTACTTGAAATTAATTCATACCAGCTATGTCAGGGAGTCCTCTAACCCTCTGTGTCTGACATATCTAGTGGTAGGACAAGGGGCAATGGGTGTAAGCTGGAACATAGGAGGTTCCATATAAATATCAGAAGGAACTTCTTCCTAGTGAGGGTGGCAGAGCACTGGAACAGGCTGCCCAGGGGGGTTGTGGAGTCTCCTTCTCTGGAGCCGTTTAAAACCCACCTGGATATGTTCCTGTGCGACTTGGTTTAGGTGGTCCTGCTGGGGCAGGGGATTGGACTAGATGATCATTCAAGGTCTCTTCTAATCCCTAATGTTCTGTGATCCTGTGATTGCCACAGACACAGTAAAAATCTCACTCTAAAGTAACATCCAGAGATTCTTCACAGCCTTTGGGGTGAAAATTGTCCCCACTCAAAAAAAAAAAAGGCAGGGAAGAAAACAGGACTGCAGTTCTCTGTCCTGTCTTACTTACGGAGGTAGGTGACACAGAGGAACAAACTCTTCCATAGGAGAAGCTAAAAAAGAGCAAGAAAATCAATGCACTGTGCAATCTCTGCGTCAGTGTGCAGAGCCAAGCTGAGGTAGATGCAGGAAGTGCTTTGCACAGAGGAATCATTGACATCTCTGCTGGCCCTTTGCACCTACCTGGTTCTCAGCAAATAGCGAGGAGCAGGGCTGGTGTGGAGCTGGGCAACGGTGACCAGCTCAGTGTCTCCGCTCCTGCAAAAACAAAGCCATGCCGAGGCGGGCTAACAGCACTTGAACCAATGAAGCCTTCCCCAAAGAATAGGTCAACATAGATAAAGAGTATGGAGCTGCCTCGGTTGTCAAAAATGCCACTTGTTAATGCAAACGACAAGCACAAAGTCGCTTGTTTTTCATGTACCGCACGGCGACGCTTGTCTTGCAGTCAGCTATCACAGACATGCTTTCAGCACTGGCGTTTTAATGAGGTGCTTGATCCTTATGTAAAATCAGCACCACAGCCCTTACCCAGCGAGAACTAACAAGGAACTATAAATGGCCCAATTACCAGGCTGAAATGTCATTCACACTTTTGCCATCTCCCACACCAACAAGGAAAAATAACACAGAGACACAGTAGCTGAAGGCAAATTGCAATTACTGACGATTGAACCACAGAAGCTACAACTTGTGAAGCTCTTCGTGTAATTCAGAGCTTTAAAATTTAACAGGAGCTATTTTCAGTTTCAAGTTGGGTTCATTGATATTTTGTTTTAGATTTGCCAAAAGTTGCAATATCCTTATTAATAATGTTATCGGCTCTAAGTGCCAGCGCCTGCAGCGCACCGAGTCCTTAACTCTTCAGAGAAGTTACTTGGAGAGCGGCGGTGACCGGGCAGGAAGATTTTCCTTGACACGGGGTCCTGGAGGTTCTTTCCTGCAAGTCACCACCGCTTCAGTATAAGACACAGACACTTCAAGAAGGGATTTTGTGCGTCTGCCTTTTAACTGAATTTTTCAGCTCAGATCTTACTCTGTTCCTGAATCACACGCTGCTAATCCTTGAGAAGCAGATGCTAATCCCACCTAATTTAGATGTTTATATTAGCGGTACTGTAATACTGGGAGTGCCTAAATAAAACCATCTGCCCTGGAAGAAAATGAGACCTACTCATAGCATCATCATCTTTGCTGTTATAAGAGCATTATAATGATGTGAGTTACTCCAGACAGTGGCAGTGCTGCGGCTGCAGGTCGGCAGCCCTCAGCTCCTCCCAGCTTTCCCTGTTTCTTAGGCACATCAGCTAATCCAAACCAAGCTCTGAACTAAAGCCACTCACAGCTAGCACAGGCAATCCCCAGCCAGCGGACATAATCTAAATCCCTCATGGCTTTCAGAAAAAAATAAGGTTGGTTTTCCTCTTTTCCGTGAACTGTGTTGTTATAATTAGCTACCTGGACACACATCCACGGGAGGCGATGCGATACCCTGCTAATCAATCTGGGTGTAGAGATGAAAGCAAGCTGTGCACTGAACATCCGTTCTGAAGGGCTCAGGGAAGCTACGGGACATGTTCAGATTCCAGCACTGTCACTTTTAAGAAGCCTGCTAAGAGAAAGAGTGCTTGTGTTCCGCCTCTTACTGCGAGCTGCCAGCAAATTTGCTAATTGGGGTTGCGAAACTGCTCATTGCCGGTGTTATCCAAGAGGCAAAGAGAGAGACCGCTAAGAAGCGAGCAGATCTGCCATTCACTCAATTCTAAATAGGTCGTGCACAGATGACCAAGTGTTAGCAATTTACTTCCGTAGATTTCCAGTCAAGAAATAACAGGAAAGAATTAAATTTCACCTAAATTTGCTTGTTTACGATGCACTTTATAGAAAACCTGCTGAAGGTAATACCTGCTGCTGAATGCAGGGAGCTATAGGTGCTGGGAAGAACGAACACGTCTTATCTTACTCACCTTTGCAAGCGACGGTACTTGAGCCTTTTAATAGTGAAATAACACCTTTTACCTTTGGCATACCTTGTCCATTCACTGCATTGCACAGAATGTAGGCACAAGGCGAGAGCCTACTGTTCAGTAATTCTTGGCAAATCTCACTCCACCACCCACCTTCCAGAAAATATTGAAATCTTTTCTAGAGAGACCATAGACTATTTAGAGTCCAAAGCGCGTTATTTAAGAAACAAACAAACCACAAACCCAACCAAAACCCAGCACCTCATTTTCATCAAAACCGTATAAAGCATATAAAGTGCAAAATTTCTCATGGTGGCGCTGCTCTAAAATACCAACAATTTTTTAATGCAGTAAAAAACCTGCTCCTGAAATTCTGCTGGTTTTCCCACTAGGTTAAACACACGGGATTCCTTACTGGTGCTTCCTTTCTCTCTTTTCCACTTGTTTTTCTCTTTTTCCCTTGTTTTTTTTCAACTTCTTTTGCCGTTGGTTGGCTTTTTGGAAGCTTTTCAGGTGGTTAGGTGTGTGTTGTGTTGGGCTCGGGGTTTTTTTTATAGTGGAACTATTAGGATGGAAGATCAAGATAAATTACATTTTCCACCCATCATTTTTTTCCCAGAGTATCCTTTGCATCAGCACTTCCCTCAAGCTAAACTCATGCTTCACCTTTTTTTTAAGCACAACAAGCAATCTCGGGGTTGCCATCTCATCGCAGAGTCAATCCAGCTTGCCGGAGAGGATATTCCGTTACGCTCTCTACCCTGCACTCAACGTTCCCTCCTTTCTGCAGTTTAACAAGGGAAGCTCTGGCCTCTGGATCAAATGTCACTCGCAGTAGCCTTTGGAGCAGTAGTGTGTATCATGGATTTACTGCTAAATCCCCCATGTTGTGGGAATTTTCCCTAGGAATACGGTGGCCAGTGGTTCCAGAGAAAAAGCAGTAAGCCACAGCCACACCCGCAGACAACCACCGGAGTCAACAAAGTGACTTCTCTTCATTACTTCTTAAGTATCACCTGCATGAAGGTGCCTGGTTGTGCCTTGGGACACCTGGACGCTGAGCTCAAGCCAAACTCGACAGCTTCTTTCCTCTGTCATGTAACGTGTTTGCGATAGAAAACTACAGCCAAGCGCTAGACCTGGCGGCTCGTGTGGCATGAACATCTGCTCTAAGCAACTGCTGTCATTTGCTCGCCTGATCAATCACGTCGTCAGGGCAGCAAGCCACTGCTCTCCTCCGCTTGTCCTTCCCATGAAGCCAGAGACAGGGGTAGTCCAGCTTTCAAGGCTGCAAAGTTGCTTTAATTTTGGTTTTTATTTTTTGTTTGATTCTTTTGGTTTGGTTTTTTTATGTTTGGGGTTTTTGTTTTTAATAAAGACTATTAGAAGTTTTCCCCTTTGTTCTGGGTTGCGTAAGCTTACGCAGAGCTCAGCTACAAGCAAACGAGCAGCAGTGTTTAAAATACATCCCTATCTGAAGTCAGACAAGAACTTAATCCCTTTGCAGAAGCAGCCCCCTGCATTATGTCCTTATTTATAGATTAAACTTGCCACAGGAGAAGAGTTTTCAAAAAAAGCAGGTAATCCTATGGACATCCAAGGTATCCAGAGACATAATTAGTAGCCCCAAAGAAGCTGGAAGGAAATGTAAACATCTACGTTTCAGACACCTGTGGAACAGATTGTACTTTTTATCTTTGTGTCACGAGTTTAGGCAAAGAGCTTTGTTAGTTTTTTCCAAGCATCTCGCCCCTGACAGAGACAGATTACTGAAATACACGGTCTTTAGGTCTCGTTCAGTTCCTAATCACTGGGTCCTGTGATGCAGCCAGCGAACATTTTTCTCTCCAAGCACCTTAAAGCTGGTAGGTGAACTCAGTAATATTTTCTAAGCTTGTTTAATATTTTTAGAGGGGTTGTGAGTTGGCCAATAAAATGTTTACCTTTACAGTGGTTTTTGTGTTCCTCTCGGTTAGTTTCTTCTTTGGAAATTAAACCAACCCGTGAACTCGTGCAACGATATTGCCAGCACTGCTGACCAGGAGGACCGAGTTCCCCGAGGCCGCTTTGTAATTGCCTTTTGGAATACAAAGAAGTTTACTCTCTGAAGAAGATATTTCATTTGAATTCTTCCCAACTTAATTTCTTTTTCAAACCCCATCACAGAGTGTTCGTGCAGCCCATCCACAAATTGAACAGCGTTTTGTCACTCTGCAAAGAAGCTCCCGTACGGGATTCTGTCACATTATGTTGGATCTACAGCCTGCTCCCTGTTACGAAGAAGAACAGATGAAAGTGGACGCGACCCAAAGCCTGTGTGACGTGCACGGTTAAGTCGTGCATCACTCTGCAGTGATACTGAAATCCCTGACTAGCCCAGCTGTGAGGCCAATCAAAATAAAATAGGCAACAAATTGCGAGTGGATGCTGTCTCAGACCACCTAGAGCCCTGCTGATGGAGTAATGCTGGAGTCAGGTGGTGGCAGTTACTATTAGAGCTGCCCCACTGTGGGGATTTAGGTCAAAAATCTCTGGAAATGCCAATTTTTTTTTCCCTATTTCATATTTCTGGCTTGTGGTTTCAAAAGCCCTGCATGCTAACCTCCCCCAGCAGCTGAGAGGGCAGACTTCCACAGCCCAATATATGTCCTGCCAGGAAAAATGTCACAAACAAGTGGTGATGCTCTCCTCCCTGTATTCCTGCTTTTTCCCCTTGCTTTTTAGGTGGCATTTTCCCCTCTCTAGGTACTGAAACACACCCTGATGCACTGGGGAAGGGCTCCTGAGGTCCTTTGGCCTATTCTCTATCACCGTGGTGTCCTGAACGCCGCAGCTGGCCACCATAAACATCTGAAGAGGAATTTTCTACTTTGTCCCACATAATCTGTGTCAGCTCTCCATCTTTATTCACTGAATTCACCCAATATCCATGTTTGCATCCTTTAAAAAGTTCTGATGCTGTTTTTCCAGGCAGCCTAGCCGCTGATAGCTCATTTCATCTTTCCACATGGTGCATGCTTTGCTGACCCGCTAACCGCTGTTAAACCTTCTCTCTAAACTCCCTCCAAATTAGTCAACATCTTTCTGTTAATGATGCATTCAGAGTTAACCTAAAAGGTGAAAAAGCATCATTAAATGAGATCCTTCCTGCGACAGCAGTGGCCTAAATGAAAGCGGGTTCAAGTGAAAAAGCTGATTTTAATGGTACTAGCAGCTGAGTAGAAGTTTGCTTAGACGCGGAGCCGCTGGGCAGACGGATGGTCATGTGAATTAGAACAGAGCAATGTGCTAACGCGGAGGTGCCAATAAACAGAACCATCCGGATGAACATTTGATGGATTTCAGGACCACTTCACGAGGATGTCAATTACATTAAAAAGGTCTTGGAAAAACACAGAGAGACGGAAGCTGCTCTCTTCACGCTGCTTAAAGGGACCTGAGCTGGAGTCTTTCTATCCAGCCATATGAAACTTTGAAAGATGAGGAACATAGAGGATATCTTTAGAAAGGTCAGTCTTCAGGGAAGGACAGAAATATAGATTCTGACTGCAGCAGAAGGGACTTTTGGGGCAAGGGGGTTGAGGAGGAGAAGGAAATACAAGAACTATAAGACATTATCTCTCTGGTCCTTGAAAAAATCTGCTGGAGAAAAAGAATGGAGTGCTAGAAGTTAGGAAACATTAGGTGCCAGTTTAGATTCACAGCTGCTAAAGCAAATACTTAATCTTTTGTACCTTAATCATGCAAGTGTTAATTCGATGACAAACTGCCACTGGGCTACAAGAAAAATACGAGCAGAGCAACTTAGGCTGAACATCAAATAGTGACACAACTTCCAGCGCTTCCCACAGCTGAGGATTACACTCAGAACGTTCTTGAAGAGTCACAAGAAATCATAACGTCTAATGAAAAGGAGAAGGGTCGTTGTAAATGTTTAGTATGACCTGTACAGAGAATTGCATTAATAAGACTTAATTATACTGTAAAATATTTAGTGTTTTTCTCCACACCACACACGAGTTTGAACATAGCTCAAGACAGGTTTGAAATCTCAGGAGAGACCAAGAAACAAAATAGGAACAAACATTTAAAACATATTTTGACAAGGTAATGACAGCATGGACCAGACTCCCTGTCCTTACATGAAAGCGCAATAATTGGGTTGGCTGTTCTGTTTTATTCTCTTTATAAACAGCAATATCACGTAATAAGCACTTTGTGCAATATGTTTAATTAATAGAAAAACAGCTGATGGATTATATATTTCATTTTAACAAGTATATCATGTAATCTACAATTAACATCAGGGTTTTGGCAGAAATGCAGGGCTATTTATTAGTGTCTACATTCACTTTGCATCATGCCAAAACTAACCAACCGTGTATTTACTACCACCCACAATGTGACTGGCTAATTAATCCGCTGGTGAAATGCCATTTCCTAAACTGTATGCTCTTGCTATTTTTGTTTTATGGCTCTTTGGGCTAATGCTACTTCATCACTACTGGGTGCCAAGCTTCTTGCAGGAAGCAACGCTGGTTTCTTTTCATCCTCACCCTCAGCACTGATCCTGCTGCAGTGTGGGCTACGTCCATCCTGACCCACGGGCTGTGCTCCTGCTCCCACCCAAACATCTGCTCCAGCAGCTCACGCCTGCCCATGGGTGCTGGGACCTCAAAATTTAATTTGATTACCAAACAGAATATCCCCTGAACAGCTGTAATTGGATAAAAAAAGTTGCTGTTCTTTGAAATTAACATTTCCAATGCCATGGCTGTCTCTGTCACACACTTGAAGCACTGCACAACACATATGACCCACTCATATGTTCAGAGCCACTGGTGTCACTGCAGTTCATAAGAATCAGGCCCCAGAACTCCATCAAGTAGCTTTTTTTTTTTACATTAAGAATGAACAAAATAAACGTCAACTAGAGCTCGTGTTCAGTCTCCAGCAAGGGGTTCCCGGGTTTTACCTGGCTTCTAGGTGAACCTAGGGCAGGCAGAGCATCCGGGGCAGTGTGCTGGAAACCACTGAGGATGCCATACATCACGCAGGACAGGTCCTTCCCAGGGCTGCCACCTCCTTCTGAATGGGGATGAGTGCTACGGAGGCAAACCTGGAAATATGGACATCATCTTCTGTAAACGGGAGATTTAATAATTTGTTATCTGATGACTTAATTTTTATAATTTATCCTTTAACAGAGTTTAATAATCCATCCACAATTGCAGTATCTACGTGCACAACACATTTGCACGTGCACACACACCTGTCGATACACGCACCGTCTGCAGAGCAGCGAAACCTCCAACCCGGCTCCCCCACCCACTCCCGTGTCAGAAATACAGATTACTTTTATTTCTGCAGGGCGTGATCACAGTTTGTGGAAGAGAGAGAGAGGCATTTGCAGTGAGTGCTGCTTGGCACGGAGGGTAGCTGCGTTGAGACAATCTCAGCTTCCCACAGACATCTCCAGGTCGATTTAACAGCACAAAGCTTGTAGCCTGCTGCCCGGCACCCATGGGCTTTGACGTCTGGAAGGAGGAGGTGATCCTCCATATATTCAGCCCCAGCAATTCTTAATGTTTTATGCAAAAATCTGTCACAGGAGGAGGCACCCTTATTAGTTTCTGATACAAGATGTGAGTGCCATCTCGCCTCAATTAGCTGTGTAAAAGTTCTGCTCACAGCACACACACCAGTTGAGATCTCCTTCTCAACACATCCTGCTTGTCTACCTCATCTCATGACAGCTGGCCACCACATCATCTCTTAGACTTGCCTTTCCATTCTGTGTCACAGATTTTTTCCAGCCCTTTTCCACCTACCTTGGTTTTTTTTGTTATTCTCATGTTTTTTGCTGTGTCTACACCACCTTTTGGCTTTAATTCAGTGTATTGCCTTCTACCTGCTCTGCCAGACTGTAGGCTTGATTTGTGTATTTTCCATCTTATTTGGAGGCTGATAAAGGAGGAAGGGGAGCGAATGGTTCCACGTTCCAGGGAGGGCAGGTTGGAGCCACCCACACCATGAAGGGAAGACTGGGAGCCTGTGGCTCCAGGAGAGAAGCTGCGATAAAGCTCAGGCAGCCAACAGCATGGACTGAGAGAAGCAAAGAGTCCTGACCAGGGATGAGAGAGATGGTTGCACAGTTTGCTGCAGTTCAGAAGCTGTGAATTACCCGAAACAAAACCCACAGGCCAGCACAGCCCCGAGTGACAGGGAGGAAAGAAGGAGATGCTCACAAACCCCCTATTCTGTTGTTCAGCCTCAGCTTGTTTCTCCAAGGTATTTTTTGTTTCTGGTTAGAACAGCAAATGAACAAATACGAACTTCAGAAGAATACAGACCTCTTTTTTAAATTCAAACCCCTCTACTCTCTTTGCAGCCAGGAAAAGGTGAGGGTAGACCACCTCAGAGTGAACTAGTTTGGTGGTTCCATCATGTGTGCCCTGAGAGGCAGAGGTAGATATCGGTATAGCTCGTTCCCTGGTTACCACACAGGGCTGGAAGATGTCCTTAAAGGGTCAGGAGTATAAACTCCTCAGACTGGTGCTCATGTGCCTGCTTGGGCACCATGCTGCAATTGTATTGAGTGAAAGGCACAGCCTAGCTCATAAGAAAAGGATGTATTCGTACTCCCTCTTCTATTCTAGGAGCTGTCACATTTTCTTGCATCCTTTCTCCATGCATTGATCCCCGTGCAGCAAGGTTGCTCCCTTTGGTCCATCAGCCTGTGGATAGAAGTTCTCAGCTGCTGTTGTCACATCAGATTTTGCGACAAAGGTCACAATATTTTACACCCCCAAATCTTGAATTTTCTCACCTCAGACTCATGGACAGGAGGGGAGAGTGAGAAAATACTGCTGGGGCCAGCGCACCATGATACACACGGGGGGCACTAGGTTTGAATTCAGGTTTTGAAGACACTGTTTGCTGTAAATGAATGCCAATTTAGCTTGCTAATGCCAGTTTAACTCTTTCTAGAACACTAACTCATTGCAGAAATAAATCAATCGAATGTGGGACAGTGTTAACTTTAATGTTCCTCAACGGAGCTTTCATGGGAGTAAATGTCCCTAAAGCTCTGACAGACTGTTCTCATTGCAAATGCACCTTCTACTGTAAAAGGGAACCCTTCTCTCTGTGCCTGCCCAGCCACTTACCGGGAACTTCAGCAGCTGAGTGCTGCCTCTAAATACTAAAATACATGGCGGCATTTTAACTCATCTCAAACAGTGCAACCAGTTCTGGGCGCTTCAGTACAAGGAGGACACTGGCCCTCCAGATGAAGGAGCAGGTCCAAACAAGTGTAACAAAGCTAGTGAAGGCAGGTCTTATGACGACTGGCTAAGAGCACTGGGATTGTTTAGCCTGAGGAAGAGGAAGTTGAGGGGAGATGATGCTCTTTACAGCTACCTGAAAGGAGGATGTAGAGAGGTGGGGGTTGGCCTCTTCTCCCAAGTCACTAGCGATAGAACAAACAGTCCCAAGTTGTGCCAGGGGAGGTTTGGATTTGGCATCAGGAAAAACTTCTTCACTGACAGAGTGGTCAATGTTAGAACAGGCAGCCCAGGGGTGTGGTGAAATGGTGTTCAGAAAAACATGTAGATCTGGCAGGTGGAAACATGATGGCATTGGGTTGATGGTTGGACTTAATCTGGAGAGATCTTGTAGACCTCTTCCAGTCCTAGAGATATTTCTTTCACATTCTACCCATACAAGCCATCATCACTGCACCACAAGCTGATGGCCTTGCAAAGAAGGTAGTCCCACAGATCAGCCTCAGACATCTCTTCCCTGGATTGTCTTACAAATTTCTTTAAAAAAATTTAGCCAAAGCAAAACACAGCAGAAAAAAGCAAAGAGAAAACATACCAGGTAGCCTGCTGACAGCTTGGAGTGCATCCACCCAGAAAACCACGAGAGTTGATGCTTCTGCTGGATTTCGACAGTGGTGAAACAACCTTTGCCATCAGCAAAAGCGTTTGCAGCCACACCATGGAAGCAAAGATAGTAAAGGCAATGCAGTCTCTTGCTCTGGGCAGTGCAGACAGCTTCGGCTACCTCCCATCACAGTGTGGACCTCTGCCAGGGACACCAAAAGCACTGAGGGGTTCTGTGGGTAGGGTGTAGGGTCAGCTGTGGTGGGCCCAGCATCCAGCTAAACATCTTCTGTTCTGAAAACAGGGAAAAGCAAAAGTCAGTCAAGTGCAAAGGAGAAGAAATAAAACCAGGACAATTTTGCAACTAGCAGAGGAGAAAGGAAAACAAGATTTGGCAAGAGAACAGCTTTAACTCAGAGGCAAATCCAACAGGAGCTAGCGACAGCATTTAGCTATTATCCCTACAGTGACAGAGAAAAACATCAAAACAGATCGTTCCCTCTGTGTCTGGAATAGCCCTTTGTCGCAGCTCCACACACACAACCTGGACTGGATCGCACAACCCTCCTCCTCGCGGCGCTGATGCTCAGAGAAGGAGCTTTGTGAGCAGAGCAAGGGAAAGTTAATTATCATAGATCTGGTTCCCATTTTACTTTGGTCATTAAGATGGATCCACTCTCCAAGCCTCTCCTTGTGCCAGGCTAAAAATAAGCTCAGGCTTTCCTTTCACCCCCACCACTCCCGCTCTGCGCACACGGTTTTCAGGAGCACGCAGAGCATTTGCCAAACAAACGTGCAAAGACACAGACACACTGAGTGGCCCTTTCACACGCAGAAGTTAAAGACAGCCCAGCTCTCCACAGCGGCGTCTGGGAAGTCCGAGACAAAATATGGTGGTTGAAGGTAACATTGCTTCTGCCATCACAATAAACTTTTCCAGGGACAGATGCTCAGATAAACCAGCACGGCTCCTCTGAAGTGAACCGAGCCGTGACTGTGCGTAATCCAGCCGCAGACTGCGGCCGCAGCAGACACCTCCGCAGGCTGATCCCAGGGAAGTCAGCCATCAAATCCCACACATTTTCAGGAGGGCAGGCTTGGCCTCACTCTATAGTTGAATTACCAGAAAAACAAAGCAGGAAAAAGACATCGTAAAGTTACTGGTTTGCTAAGCAGATGGGAGAAAGGCAGCCAATAACCAGGTAGAGCATCATTTCACCGGAGGAAGCGAGCGCTGGAGGAGCGCTGAAGAGGAGGATTCTGCTTTGCCATGTGTAGTCTCAGGGAAACAAAAGGCAGGGTGTGACTGAAGGGAAGACAGGCAGAATGCAATATTTGCCTTTGATGTGTAAACAGATTTAATGCAGCAAAAAATCAATGAGGAAACTCTCCAAAGGAGAGTCTTTTAATGCGTTATCATATTTCACAAAGATTTCATAAAAATTCAATTTCAATTATGGCACAGTTTACAAACAGCGCTGTGCCTCCCCGGAAAACATATGGCCATCAAAACTTCAAACAAAATGCTGCCAAAGTCACTCATAAAAAATAAACAGCCATAAGCCAGTGTGTTATTGTCCTTTTAATGTTTGTTGAATGCCTATAATTCTTCTAGTGTCCGCCTCGGCTGTCAGCTTTCTGACACTCGGGTCTCCCGTTTGCACACCTCCCCTTGAAGATGTCTGGGAGCTGGAGCTGTGTGGTGAGCAGTGCTTAATTATTTTGGATATTATCTTATGTTTCCAGCTGGGCTGCTGCAGAAAAAGAAATCAAATATATAACATCAACCCCCCAAAAAAGTAGCAGCGTAGCAGCAGCAGCAGGAGGAGGCTGAGCTGAGGCAAGGGCCAGCGCTGCAGCAAGAGGGAAAATGGGATCTACCCCAGACAGCAGCAAACGGCTTCCTGAGAGCTCTGGGCTCACGAGCTCCTGCCTGGATAAATTAATAATCTGCTCCACAGCTTGGTTTGGCCCTGTCCATCAAGCTGCAGCAGCCCTCTCCAAGTCTGGGTGTGTGAGCGGGGTGAGGTGGTGGTACCTCATCTCCAGCTGCGCTGCAAGAGGCAGGACGGAGCAGGCTGTGGCCCGTGCAGGATCAGAGAGAGTTATGCATGCAGGTGGGGACCTATATTTGTGCTTTTGTCAAGGGACTAGATCAAAGTGAATGTTGAGTGTCTGCAGTGCACCGCGTTGTGCAACAAAAGGACGTTTACGTCTTACACAGGAGTTGCTGAAAATAGATCAAAACGCTGAGCTCTGGCCTCACAGCTGGTTCCGTCCACCTGGGCTGGGAGTTGCCGGGTGGATAGGAATGAGGGCAAAAGTCCAGGCTGGAAGGTAAAGGTGCTTTTGAAGCTTCAGGCAACCATGCAGGCTTGACAGCAGCAGAGCTTCTACCTCACTGCTCGCATGCTGGGACACTTGAGAGACAAACCCTTTCTCACGCAGCTACCACAGAGGCACAACTTTAAGGAAATGAGAAACGCTTTTCCTGACTTCTAACTTCAAGAAGACTCACTACATCTCTGTGCACTTTCCAGCTGATGGAGACATGAGGTGCTTCCAAGAACAATAAGACTCAGACCCTTTTTTTCAATTGAGAGGTTTCTCTTTTGTCCTCTAAGAGCTTCCTGCTGCCGGTTGAAGAGCAGCATGGATATGGGAAGAGATGCTATAGCTGGAGGAGGAGAAGGTGTCCCATTCCTCTCTGAGCTTTGGCCCCTCTGTAGTCCCTGCAGGTAGTCACTGAAGGGAGGGATGGGGGAACTGCTCTTGAGACAGGGTTAGGGGAAGCTGGGTGTAGGCAGCATAGGTTCTCCTCCCTGTCTATTCTGCCCTGGCGAGGCCATATCTGGAATATTGTGCCCGGTTCTGGTTCCCTCACTTCAAGGAGGACAAGGAACTGCTTGAGAGAGTCCAGTGCAGAGCCACAAGGACAATTAAGGGAGTGGAACACCTCCCTGATGAGGAAAGGCTGAGGAAGTTGGAGACTAATGGGTGACCTCATTAATGTTTATAAATGCATAAAAGCTGAGTATCAGGATGGAGCCAGGCTCTGCTCAGTGGTGTCCAATAATTGGACAAAGGGCAACAGGTCCAAGCTGGAGCTCAGGAGGTTCCACATAAACCTAAGGAAAATTTTTTTCAATGTGAGGGTAACAGAGCCCTGGCCCAGGCTGCCCAGAGAGGTTGTGCAATCTCCTTTGCTGGACGCTCAAAACCCACAAGGATGTGTTCCTGTGTGACCTAATCTAGGGGATCCTGCTCTGGCAGAAGGGTTGGACTTGGTGATCTCTGAATGTCCCTTTCAACTCTTAACATTCTGTGATTCAGGGAAAAGCCACCCTTCCAGGACACCCACCGTGACTTCACGCCTCTAGGTGCCAGATGACTTTGAGAACGTGGTGGGGAGCTATTGGCTGAACAGCTTTTGCAGTGCTCTTGGGCCAGAGAAGCTCTTTGGGGGTGAAGGGAGGTGGATATGGAGCAAGGGCTGATGAAATACCAGGAATGCAGCAGAAGAAATGAAAAAAAGAAATATATGGAAGAGGGAGGATGTTATTGATAGCATTAGTGAAGGGTAAGCGTGGGGGAAGAAAACATGATGTATGCTGGCAAGGGAGGAAGAGCTCACAAAGCTGATGTATTTTAGCTGCGTGAGACAGGACAGCGTTCAGAGCTATTACTTTTCCTCGGTACGCACCTGTCTAGCACAACCTCTGCGATGTGATGGCGAGGCAGCAGTGCCGGCTGCACCTCCACGAGGTTGTTACAGCTGCTACCCACAAATTCTGCTCCGCTTTCAGAGCAGGAGAAAGACACTCTACACAAATATAAAAAGAAAAAAAAATCATTTCTCCTTTCTTAATAGTAGCTTGCACCTGAGCCAGCAATTTGTTTTCAGAAAGGGTATAAAATAAATCACGCCTACCCTCCTGTTGGCATGAGGATGTCTTACAGGATGCCTGATCCTGAATCTGGGATGTGTATCCTTTGGTCAAACATCCACATACGTGCCACTAGGATTTTACAGAAAACCATTCCGTGGCAAGGTTTTCCCACAAGTAGTTCAGCTCCTCACTGAATGAGCCATTTTGACAGCTTCTCAACCATCCTTCTAGGTGAGCTCTTAGGGCCAGTCTGGAATTCTGGTACCTTGGCACAAACAGCTGGCAGCTCTGTGGTTTTGGTGACTTCTAGGGAAATAAAGACAAAAAGGAAAGACTTGGATTTTCTCTTGAGTATTTTTTTCCTATTAGGAGGAGAAGTGGCTAATTCCACAGCAGACATCATAGGAATGCTAAAATAGGTAATTCCCCACAGGCTTGCGAAAGCAGCAATAATTAAATATTAAATATAAGTGCACGGCACGATATGATGTGACTCATCTCACAGCATCCACCAAAAGAAAAAATAGTTGGAAAGGTTCAAGTGGAATTACAAAAGCAGTAGTGCCAACGGACCACAGGAATCACAGAATTACTGAGGATGGAAAAGACCTCTGACATCATCAAGTCCATCCTACCACCTACCACCACCAGATCAGCCACATCCAGTCTGTCCTTAAACACCTCCAGGCATGGGGACTCTACCACCTCCCTGGGCAGTCTATTCCAGTGGGACCTAACCCTCCCCTGGAGCTCCAGGCCCTGCTTTCTCATCCTGTCACTAGTTGCCTCGGAGAAGAACCTGACCCCCACCTGACTACAACCTCCCTTCAGGTAGTTGTAGAGAAGGAGAAGGTCCCCTCTGAGTCTCCTCTTCTCCAGGCTAAACATCACCAGCTCCCTCAGCCTCTCCTCATCAGACTTTCTCTCCAGCCCCTTCCCCAGCCTTGCTGCTCCTCTGGACTTGCTCCAGCCCCTCAATCTCTTTCTTGAAGTGAGGGGCCCAGAACTGCCCCCAGCACCACCAGTGCTCTGTACAGGGGGAGAACTACATCCCTCGTCCTGCTGGCCACGCTATTCCTGATACAAGCCAGGATGCCATTGGCCTTCTGGACCACCCTGGGCACTTCTGCACAAAAATATTCTCATTACAATCAACCATTTGGGTTTCTCCTGTGAGGAAAAATGTATTCTGATAATGTCCATTTATCTATTTATAAACCTGTAATACCAAGGCAACTTGACCTCCTAAACCACAGGTCTATGCTGAGAGGAATGCCGTGGAGAACACCTGCAGGTGTGCGCACTGACTCAGCCTCACCACTAAACACAAATCCCCAGGGTCTCAGGCAGGTTTGAGCCACATATAGTGTGTCTGGTTTGGGGTATTTTTAACTTTGGTCTCCCTCTACCCCAATATCTGAGCAGCTTCCTACCCAAGAGCAGGCAGCAGAGCTGCAGGAAGCTTGAGTGAGAGGAGGGGAGGGTGTGGGTCTGTGTGCCACGGAAGGCAACACATACCTATGAGTGGTGCAGTCCAGGAAAGCATCAGGATGGTACCTAAGAGCTCTTAAGTATTTAACAGAGACTTGTGAAGAGGAACTCAGCCACCTTGCTTAGCTTATAACCATAGAATTATAGAATATATTCAGTTGGAAGGGACTTCCAAAGGTCATCTAGTCCAACTCCCCTACAAGAAGCAGGGACATCTGTAACTAGAACAGGTTGCCCAGAGCCCCATCCAGCCTGACCTTGAATGTCTCCAAGGATGGGGGGCTCCACCACCTCTCTTGGCAGCCTGTTCCAGTGATCCATCTCCCTGAGATTAAAGAGCTTTTTCCTAATGCCCAGCCTAAATCTACCCTTTTCCAGCTTAAAACCATTCCCCCCTCTTCCTATTGTTCCCTGCCCTCATGAACAGTTCTTCCCAAGCCTTCTGACAGGCCCCTCTCAAGGACTGGAAGGTCACTGTGAAGTCCCTCAGAGTCTTCTCTTCAGGCTGAGCAGCCCCAACTCTCTCAGTTGTAACCGGCCAGGCTCTATTGGCTGACAAATAACACCAAGACAAATTAAAACAAGCACAGAGGCAATGGAGGCAGAAAAGCACCTTGATTAGCAGATAAATCAGCAGCCTTGCTCTGTGTGGGAGGTGGGATTGGAGCCTTCGAGGGGATTGTGGTATTTTGGGGGCTCCTCAGAGAGCACTGCCTGCCCTCAGGACAAGGCTGGAGGAGAGTGGCTCAGCTATGTCACCTCCAGTTTTCCAGCTGCTTTGGCTATGGCAACAGAGAAATATATCCTCTTTCCTTCCAAAAACTCTCCAAGGATCCACAGCAGTAAAGTTGGAAAGCTCTAGCCTGACGTTTATAAAGAGGAATATAAAATATCGTGGTGGTGGGTAAGCAGTTGGTTAAATCAGGCTGGAAAGCCAGAGAAATGCCATCCCGTGTGACGAAGTGCAGCCAGGAGGATGTACTGGCAAGAGGGAAGAGCGTGAAGTGGCCAAGAGGGAAAACGCACTAATTGCCCGGGGTGCGGTGGCAGCCTGCGTGCTTGGGCAAGGCACCGTGCCTTAGCCAGGGATGGAGGGAACAGGGAAAGGAGTGGAGGACACAGCTATGGACCTCAAGGTAGGGCAAGGATGAAGAAGCCACTTTGCCAGACCGAGAAAATCTTGCAAGAACCTGCAAGCTCTCACCCAAGGCACACCCAAGGGTTGATGTTATGCAACCACCATGGGAGTCACTGAGGATGACATGAGATGACTTTCAGGGGGCGGTAGTAACCCCAGAGGAAGGTGGGTTTTGTCAAGTTTGGCTCTGCACTTACTCACCTGGAGAGGAGCAAAGATGTTTGGGCATGAGCTTTCGTGCTCTGGCTGAGGTGGTAGGAGGTGTTGCTGTGTAAGAAAACTGTGCTGGACTTTAATGAAGCTGCCCATGAGCAAATGTGAGATGAATAAAAGAGAGCTGATAGAAACTAGTTACTGCTTCAAAGAGTTGAGTACAGATGTGTTTAAGACACAGCTATGAAAGACAGGATTTAACATCCACTCCAATAAAGCCCGAGTTCAATGACAGCAAGCCCGGCACAGTTAATTAAAGTGCATCGTTGAGACACTCATGTACAGAAAGCAATAAACAGCTTCTGCAGTTGATTAAACAGTGAGGGCTGGGGCTTTTAAATTGGCTCTAAGTGCACCTCAGAGTCACAGGTATTAGTGCCCCAAAACATAAGGCTCGTAGAGCTTACCTTCCTCAAACCAGAAGAGTGGGTGCGTGGGCACAGGCAAATAAATCATCGTCTCAGTGAGGGTGGCCATGAATGAGGTTAGGAGGTGGCTGGTGCATGGAACAGAGATGAGCTGGTCTTCCAAAGGCGGATAAAAGAGTTTGAAAACAGGCAGTCGTTTCACTGCGGTTGTCTGGCTTTTCCGCTTCCATTTCACAAATACTCCAGTTGGATTTTAGACAGAGAAAAGCTGTGCCAGAGCTGAAAATGACTTTGGGAGCACAGAGACTCATTCTTAGAGTGCCTGGCTTCCATAGCTCACAGCTTTCAGCCATCACCCTCAGCAACAGCCAGACGTGCTGTATGACAGGCTATACACACACAGCAGCAAAGCACTTTACCACAACCTATTTTTATAGACAAAGAGCAAACAATAGAAGAGCAAGGGGATCATTAGAAGCGTTTCACAATACCCTACCATTCACAACAGCCTCCCGCAGCCTCTACTCCTCAGCACGTAGCTTTACTGAAAAATTTGCTGGGGCCATGGAAATGTGAAGATGGAAGTGGGTGAATTTTTGCCTTTCCAGCTCGCTGGGTTTATTAGGCATCATTAACCCTCTACATGACAGTGTCACCAGCTGTGCCTTTGCACGGCTCTACATCTGCTGTGTCACAAGCAGCGGTGACTCCCGTAGCCCAGGATTTGTAAGCACAGTTGATATCACCCATTGACAGTCTCACGCTTGGAGAATATTTGCATGGATAGGACATACGTAGACCAGATAGAAAAGGGTGAGGGATGCATCTCAGCTGTTAGCTGTTAGAAAACAGCGTGGAAAATGAAATTAGAGGAATTCTACTCGAATTATCAGCTGCAAGCTGCAAATAGTATTATTAATATAATTAATATAATAACTTACTATAATAACTTGAGGTATGTTGTATAGTATTGTAACAACACGATATCATATCATTATGACATGATATTGTATGGTTATAATGTGATAAAATATGATATCAAAGAACACCACAGAGTATCACATAATGATGTCAGAGAATACTCTGGTGGCCAAAACAAGGGAATTTGCTGGCTACGGTGGTTCATTGACAAAGCTAATTATTGCTCACGATTGATACTGTATCTCAACCATTGCTATTGGCACAGGATCGTTTATATAAATAATAGGATTTAATAAATAGGAATCCTATAAATAACAGGATTATTATTTGAGCACTGCTCAAGGAGGATAAAACCGATCTGTGCCAAAAGAAGTGAAGGGGCGGGATGGGTGGAAAAGGAGGGACAGTTTTAGTGACCTTGTGCTGCTTTTCAACAAACAGCCCAAGTTCTCTGCTTCAGAACCAGGAAGGGCTCCCTGTGAATTCTTTAGTGAATTTGAAAGCAGCAGAGAAAAGCAGCAGCTCAAGATGTGGTTTAGTAATGAATCTGCACTTTACTTTTCATACCAATGGATTTTTTTTAACACGTATGTCACAGAGAATTGAATTTGGATCCCTGAACGCGGCAGTAAGTCGTGTAACTCAAGTTGACTAAATTCTGTGTCCCAAGAACTGGATTTTCCTCTTTCCAGCAGATATTTCCTATATACTGTCAGTCGGTTAAATCTAGGCATCCGCTGTAGATCAGTGTGTTTTCCTAGAGAAACTGTGCTGAGTTCACTTCACATGTATGAAATACTCAGGAGCAAAAGCTGTTGAGAAGTGAGAACATGGAAAAGCAGAGATCGTGTGAATCGGTTTGAAGATTTCTGTGAATGTTGGTTCATGGATGGGATTTCTTCTCACCATGACCAGTCTAAGCTCCAGGACGGGGGCGTTCCCAGTCTTTCCCCTTTGTGGGACAGCAAAAAGCCCCATTAACGCACAGAAGAGCCCGTGGGACCAGCAGATAGTGAAACTGCTAGTCTCAGCATCAAATCTCAGAGAGTCCCAGGGTGTACATGGGAAAAATAGGTTTTTCCCCAAGGTTTGTGGAGAAGATGGTGTAACTCTCACAGGGTGATAGAAGATCTGCTCTCTTCGTGGCCTTTGGCCCGTGAGTATCATTTCACACCCAGACGCCCATCAGCAGTGTCCAAACATTGTTTTTTACAGCCACATTATTACCATTGCTGTTGAAAAATGAAAGTAAACAAGATGCATGTAGGTATCAGCAAAGCACAGGGCAGCAGGGTTTTACAAGGGCTTTAAAATACGTCATTTTTCAATTTTCTCACTTGAGCACTCTCAGTAGCAGTGCTGTGTGTTCTACAAGGGTTTCACTCTGCAGATTTATACTTCAGTGTGAACGGCACTGCTACCTTCAGCAGTAAACTTGGTTCAGAAAAAAAAATCAACTCCTGTGCCCTGACTGCACAGTGAACCTGCCAAAAAAAGTCTATCATGAAGAGGCAGGTTTGCTCCACAGAATTTTGAGCAGTCTTTAATTTCTGCTGTACATATTCGCCGGATAGCGAGCTCCAAGATCATGCACAAAACACCCAGAGACGGGATTTTGTATTCTATGGCATCAAGAAATGGATTTAGTCAGCTCAAAGCACGTTGACAAAACAGTTGAGTAGAGGAAATTAAAATCCCGCTCCTATAATGTTTTATGAGCAAAGCCATTTGGTCCTACGGGTGGCATTTTTCTTTGCCATGGGCTAAGCACTACAGACAGCTGCGCTATGTGGACGGAACACGTGTTACTTGTATCACAATGACTGCTTAAGGTCCTGGCAAACTCGGACTGCAGGGCGCTCATGGAGAGCAGGTGACGTACACATCCCTTTTCTATTAGAAATCTCATTATGTGAGACAAGAAGTTCTGTTTCCTCCCCGTGTGCCTGGACTTCAGGACGCACCCACACATTTCTGCCGTGCAATAGCCCCAAATATTCCAAAATTCCTCTCACATCTCGTACTTACACAAGAAATACTTACAGGACTGCATCTGATACTGAACAACGAAGGAGAGCAGCACCATGAGCAGTATCAAGTAAAGCAGGTCCATCTCGGTGGTGATGGGCGCTGAATTCGCCCCAGAATCACAGAACATTAGGGACTGGGAGGGACCTCGAAAGATCAGCCAGCCCAGTCCCCCTGCCACAGCAGGGTGACCTAGATCAAGTCACACAGGAACACGTCCAGGTCGTTTTTAAATATCTCCAGTGAAGGAGACTCCACAACCCCCCTGGGCAGCCTGTTCCAGTGCTCCATCACCTTCCCCATGAAGAAGTTCCTGGGTATGGAGAATGCTGGAAAGCGCTCAAAAGCTGAAATTACAGGAGAAAAAAGCAGGAAGATGGGGTACTGTGCCTCGCAAGGCTGCTGCAGGTTAGGTGAGATGATGCTTTCAACGGGAACAAACTATTTCTGTGGTCACAGCAATGAAAATTAAAATGCAAGAAACCTTAACCACCATAAACTCCCCTTTCCCCCTGTATTCTTTAACACACCACTTTACTGCCAACGTTAAGGTTGTCAGGATCCCCTCATACGTATCTCTGCCTGTGCCTGGCAAGGGGAGCGAGGCAGCTGAGCCAGGCGTCGTTTGTAGCCCCATGTCTGATCCCCAGAGGTCAGCACAAAGTGGGAGTGAAAGAGAAAACAAGGGCCATCAAGAGCAGAAATGGCAGAATTTCAATTCCTCAGAGCCAGGAAGCTGCTAGAGTGGTGGCAAGGGTTAAGAGGGAGAGGAGGGAGCTAGAGTGCGAGTTAAGGGCTCCTGAAAGCAGCTGGAGAGGAAAAGGGTCTCTTGTAATTGCACAAAACAGACTGGATGCTTTGTACAACCACCACAGCGTTTGCACAGGAGCACTTCCCTCCATTCACGAAGGAATTTTGTGGTGGGGGCATTCCTGGGGTTGCTCCTCTCACCCACATTCTGTTCTCTTACCTTCCTTTCTCATCTCTGAAGTCCTCTTTCTGGCAGGGAGCAAATGGGCTTAAATGCTGGATGTGGTGGGGAATAAACATGAAAACCCAGGCAGAAACCCCCAAAATATATCACTTGAAGACCTAGGAACATGAGAACACACCAGCTATTTGAAAGCCTCTGCCTGTTAACGAAAACAGGTCTTTCTTCCAGAGCCTAATGGCCTGAGTCCATGAACCCACTGGAAAAATTCAGTCATCATAGGATGAACAATACAAATACGGGTGTTTCTTGAACTGTACAAACACATTTTAATTTGTTCTCCTGGAGGTTAACAGCATTCAGCCAATTCCTGACTATAGCCTCTCTAGGCACAGCTCAGGGGTGCACCAAACCCATGGCATCTTTGTTGATATTCCACTGCCAGCAGCACCAGCATGGTTGGGAAACACCGCGGGTTGCTCCTCCTCAGCTGACTTCTGCAGCCACAGGCTCTGCAGTTGCACTTACTGCAGTCAGTCGTTAGTGCTAACCTGTTAATGGACTCACTTATCTCAGGAACTACAAACGGAGCACATCACCGCTTTCTTGCTGATGCTATGAGTATCATCAGACAACTTAATCACACACGTACCTGCGGCTCTGCATTTAAATACAGTTGAGTAATGTTGTGCCCATTAAGCGCAGCCTGTTTTACCCGTAAAATATGTGACTTGCAGCTCATTGCCATAATTTTTATCCTAGAATATAAAATGCTGCTGTTTTTTTGAAGTAAAATTCATTTGAAACTGAATGTTACTGGTGCTTGCTGGGTGGGTTTTGGGGTGAGTGTTGCACCTCTCACTTACTTACGAATTGCGTTTGTAACAAGCCCTCACAATCCTAGTCCGCAAACACCGTGACCTTTTAAACTGACCCTCTGTAGAACAGAAAAACTGCTTGAATTAAATCTTGTCTGAATTCTCTGTTTAGAGAAAATACCTTTAATTTTGCTGTAAAAATTTCCGGTGATGCAGATTGCAACAAGGACCCCTGGCAATGTGACTGCAGGGTCAGTGTCCTCACCGACCAAAACCCCAGAACTGAGAGGAAACACACTTCCAACCTGATTGCCAAATCAGATTGTCAAATGTCACTCATCTGATTCTAGATGGATGGATTTAGGATTGGATGGAGGGATTCCAGATCTGTCTGTATCCCTCTGTCCCGTCTCACAGAGTGCCCTGTAGCCTCTGATCGAATGACCCCTTAAAACTGTTCTTGGTGGTAAGAAGTTTGCAAAGCTGTAGATTTGTTTTGGCCATTGACCTATTCCAGTCCTACAGCTTGGCAACACCCTTCCTTCAGCACCATGTTCTAGAGACTCACAGATTTCACAGAGTTAGCATTTCAATTTATCACCCTCAGGACTTTGTTTCACTATTGGCTGCCTTCCGACCTGACGCTTCAACAGGATGAGCCTGCTGCTACCAAATAAAGGCTGGAGAGTCAGCAGAGACCCTCCTTCTAGCTAACGAAGCTCAGAGATTTCTCTGGTAGAAGTGGTTAGGACTTCTTTGTAGGGCTGAGTCCTGTTTTTATCGATAGAGATAGAATGAAGTTAGGTGGTGTACCTGATACAGACAGTGTCTATGTGATTCGCTGACGTCCAGAGCTTCGCAGAGAAAACACCTTTTGCCATTCCAGATATGAAAATAGCCCTGCTGATTTTTTTCTGCTGAAATATGAAGACACTTTCTTGTAGTACCACTTCAGTTTGAGGATTAGTTCTTGCATATTATGCCTGGCACTTACAGAGTGAGATATACAAGCAAAGTGACAATTTAGAGTTCTCTGCTTTTTTGGACTGCCCTAAGAAAGAGACTGGAAGAAATGGCTCCACAAATCCCTCACGGACATCTTCAGAGAGCAAGCAGTATTAGAGCTCCAGTGACAGAGGACAACGTGATGCTGTCTTCATGCTGCCACCCGTAATCTGGTGGAGATACAGATTCAGACTCGTCTGTGCTCGTGGGATATATTGTGGGACTGAGATGCGAATGCCACACCACAATGGGATCATCTTCTCTACTTCATTTTAACTCTTCACTTTCTTAAAGACTGTAGAAAGGAGTGTGGTTCGGCCACGATAGACAGGACAAGCAGCTTTAAACTTGAGCAACAGAAACTGAGACATACGCACGGAGAAAAAAATGGACAGTAAATGCTGGAATTGGTTGTTTAAGGACATCATCACTCTTCAAAAATGCTTCAGTTTAGCTGTAGCTGATGCTGTTTGGGAAGGCCCCCTGAGGTCCTGTCAAGCCCTGTGATTCTGTATTTGTTATTCTTAATTAAATAGTTCCCTCCCTCAGTGCTGTCTACAGGGTTTCTGTCATCTGCAATGAGTATGAATCTGGTTTTCTGTCATTCAAATCTTGCAAAGACATTGCACGTTTCTAAACTCTAATTTGAACTCCAAAAACATAGTCAGTATAAACAAAAACAACAGTTCTGTACAAAAGATCCCTGTCTCATGCTCTCTGTATCCACAGAAATCCAGTTAATTTGCCCGATTTTTTTTTGACCTGTTAGTGAACTGCTTCAGACTGAGTAGGAAGTAAAAAATCCCTACAAAAACACTAAAGGAACAGAAATGCCTTTGAGAATTCTGGAAGATGGTTAAGGAAGGGTTGAAAATAATTTCACGAGATGCTGCTGATGGCCAAGTCCTACAGACTCTGAATAAACATAGATGATCTCTAAAATATCTGAAAACAACAATTAAAAGAATTCTTGGAAAGATTATTTTATTATTTAGAGAAGGTAAATTTTGATTTACTGACTCAATTAGTTTTCTTGTTTAACTAGCCCAAGCAACTTTACACGCAATTACTTTTCATCTGCAAGCAGCAGAATCTGGGACACCTAATTCTGGGTCAGCCCCACCTTGGGTAGCACAGCCATGACCATCTCTGATTGTAACCCTTGCACACAAAGTGACACAGCACAAAATCACTGAAACAAGAATCCCTGGATGTATTTAGGGTTCAAGTGTGGCCATCAGCCTGCTGGTAAAACCTTCTGGATTGTCAATGGATGGAAGGAGGCTTTGTCCTCTCCTGGTGTGTGGGTTGAGTCCCTTTACAGGGTTCATGAGTCATCATGGGAGGTTTATTCAAGTGCTCTGTGGAGCCTCTCAAGGACACTCTGGGTAGATAAAGCAATTAAGAGCTATTAATCACAGCTTTGCTGTACCTTCTCCTGTGGAGTGCCTGGCTGTTACCCTGTACCTTGACCTCCCTCAAAGCTCCAGCCAGCTAAGGGAAAACTTAAACAGTATTTCTTCCTAAGATCAACATGCAAAACAGACCACAAAGTTGCCAAATGAACAAATCCCCCAAATCATCATCTCATGCTTTCTCCTCTGTTTTTTTGTTTTAGGTAAGTGGCACACAGACTTCCATGCATCTCCTGGTGTCTCCATCCCTTGGCACATCTCTGAAGTAGCACCTCTGGGGACAGTCCCTTCTCAAGTCACAAGATTTGCTCGTGTAGCCAAGCATATTTTGCAAGCCCCCCAAAGGCTCGTCCCAGATTTAATCTTGCTCTCTGAAACTGGCTGTTAAAAGATCGTGTAGGTGGTGTTGTTAATTAAGAAGCGCATCATTTCACTTCCTCTGAGACTCAACTGTTGCTTTATTTGGTCAAAAGCTATCTCCTTTCCTGACGGACTAATTAACTGCTCCTTGTCCCAGGCAAGGGTAATTCTTCCTACCCCCTCCCCTTTAGAGATTCACTGAGCAAGTCTCTGTGTGAATCTTCAGTGAACTTACATATTTTACATCATTCCAGACAAACAAATGCATTTGATGAGCATCTAAATGGAGTTTCAATGTTCACAGGTTATTGCCTGTTCCTGGCTGACGTGATAGCAATTAACCACGCTGAAGAGGCAACAAGCACGGAGTGACTGACCTCAGCGTTTTTCTCTTTGATGGACTGTAACAACTGCTCTAATAACAACGATGACCTCAAAAACAGGACACAATACAGTAATATGTGACAAGACTGATGCTATCATACCGTGTATTTATTGGCTATGGCTACTTAAACAGACACTATAATTGCTGCTTTTCAATTACGTTGTCATTATGGTCAATGGTTTGCTATTTTATTCAGTGTCAGTGCACCTGTTAACCTGTGTTATTTCAGTCCTTGATTAAAATACAATTTAAAAAAAACTCCCCTATTTTTAACTACTGTTTTCTAAGATAAACAAGAAGAACACTCATTGAAGGTATTTTACATTATGTAAACATTACTTTTGTTTCAAAATACTTACAGCAGTAGACACAGGTGCTAAAGGCTGTACGGACTTAGTATGAAAAAAGGGGGTTGACTTATTGATCAGTTTCTTAGAAGTCCCCTAATACTAATCCAAGGACTGAGCAGCACTTCAGTGAAAACTTTTCCTAATGTCCAACCTAACCCTCCCCTGGTGCAGCTTGAGGCTGCTTGCTCTTGTTCTATCACCAATCACCCATGAGAAGAGACCAGCACCCATCTCTCTACAGTGTCCCTTCAGACAGTTGCAGAGTGCAAAATGGTTTCCCCTCAGCCTCCTGTTCCTCAGGCTAAACGTCCCCAGCTCCCTCAGGTGCTCCTCATAAGACTTGCTGGCTAGGCCCTTCACCAGCTTTCTTGCTCTTTGCACCCACTCTAGTCCCTCAATGTCTTTCTTGAAGTGAGGAGCCACAACTGAACCCAGGACTCAGGGTGAGGCTTCACCAGTGTGACGTTCAGAGGGAATGCCTGATTATGGACGACTGTAAATGTCCAGTGTGATTCAGCTCTGGAAATAACAACGTAAGCACTTTGCTGATCCACAGAAACAGGGCTGAAAGCATTGGTGGTGCTGGTGGTTGCCCCACCACTCCACTGCACGGCACCGTGGGACACGGCAACGTGAATCAGTATTTCTCACACAGTCCTTCGGTGCGTGACATTAGTGCTTAACTGCCACCACAGAACTAGGGGATTACTTTCAGCTCTTCTACTCGCTGTGTCCCAGTGACCTTGCATATTTAATCATAATTGGAAGTCAAGTGACTTTTACGAGATACGAATGTTAATTAGCTTTCAAATTGCTGGAGAGGGTACTTTGGCTGGAGTTGCTCTGATTGTGATAATTAATTAGTTGTGCGAGGTCAGCCTCCTGTCTTGCACGGTTCATTGAGCAGTGTCTTTTCAAATATTTATAAAGATGTTTTAGTACCTATCACTGAAAGCTACATGAATGTTTTAATTTTAAGGAGAAAAAAGGATGGCCTAGTACTGTCAAGACACAACTTTGGTAGTATATATATAACAGCAACCTTCAAGTTAGTCATTCTGTTATGCTTTATTCTATTCATGTGCATTAAGAATGGGGGTGGGGGGGAAGAGATCCAATTCTGAAGTATAGCAATCAAACTTCAAAAAATGAATTGAAGCTACGATTGTAGAGTAATTTATATTAAAATACTGTTCAGGGCAATGAACTATTAGGACTTCAGGAATTTCAAGATGATTAAAATAGCCAAATATGTGCAGAAAATCACCACACAGCTTTCACCGAGGCATAACATCTTCTGAAAAGTGGTAGATAAGACACATCAGGGCAGCACGATGTATGAACCCAATCACGCACACACAGGCAAAACCTGGAGAAGGTCGCTGTCTTCTTATGACAGACCTATTTTCAGAATGATGAACTACAAAAGCCCACAGGGTAGATAGACATGGTAATTTGAACAGCTGTAGCTCACCACAGACAGTTGAAAGGTCACTAAAAGACCATGAGATCTCCAGCCTGGGGGGAGCAGGGGCTGCACACCAGCCTTGCAGAGCTCACATGCAGCAGGGCTTTTAGAACACAGTGACTCTGAACAACTAGTACAAAGCCTTCTGGTGTAGTCATCTCATAAAGGAAGTTCAAATGACTATCAAGGATCTATAATTGGAAGACCCAACCTCAACCCCATATACAAGACATCCCTTCCATCCCACCTCATTCTCGTTAGTCTTGTCTTCCTAAGGGCATCTGTTATAAGACATGGCAGATTCCACCCCCCGCCCAGTATGTGGGAACATTATCTGATCATTGCTTCCTTTTCCTTATAAAAGAAAATTGGTTACGGACCATTAGCAGCTCAAAACAATAACATGACTTATTGATGTCATGACTCATATTTCAGTAAGTTTGTGGTGTACAAAATACTTATTTTCATATCATATCTCACCAGGCATTCAGAATTTCTGTTGGGTGACTCCCAAACTGACATTGTGCTTCTCCCTCCAATCTTGATCAAGGCTTCCAGGATGTTATCAAAGTCACCTAGGCTATGGGAGCCAGCTCTGACAGGATGAAGCTTGCTAATGATAGAGCAGCAAGTTCTGGACAGGAATGTCAGCTGCAGAACCAAAGCTCTTAACCAAATCTTGGGCTTCAGAATCAATAGATAAGAATCTTGGCTTTTTGGTTTTTTCTATTTTTAGCTCAAAGAATCATAGGATGGAATCATATAATCATAAAGTTTGGAAGCAACCTCCAAGATAGAGTCCAATCATCAATCCAACATCATCATGCCCAATAAGCCATGTTCACTGGGGCCACATCTACAAGTTTTTGTAACATCTCCAGAGACACAGACTCCACCACCTGCCTGGACAGCCTGTTCCAATACCTGACCACTCTTTTAGTGAAGACACTTTTCCTAATGTCTAATCTAAACCTCCTCTGCCAGCACTTGAGGCCATAGGTTGTAGAACTACAGCAAAGCTCTATTTGCTCTGCCTCACTCCTGCCAACAACGGGAACTACTATTTGCTACTGTCTGAAATTCAAGACTCACTGCAAGTCACCAGAAAGCTTGTGTCCCAGTACAAAGGGCCTCCTACAACCTGTGTAATACTATTTGCCAACCCCAGAGGATACCTAAACCGAGTTACAGACATTGTGCAACAGTCATCACCATGGTATTCCGGGGAAAACTCTCTCCATTAAATTACCACAATCCCCTCGAATACACAGGCAGAAATCACTTTAGAGGCTTGCTCCAGCAAAACGCAGTGCAGGACACACACATTGCATCTAACGACAATGGAATTCCCTTCTGGAAAGAAGGGTCACTTACCTGGCACTGGTCTTCTTCACAATATTTTGCCAGCATGTGCAGTCCCACTCTAGGCAAACACTGCAGCAGCAGTATCCACAGCACATTTTCACTTATTAACATTCATGAAAGGAAAAGGGTTGAAAAAACCTTCCTGTCTTTTACTCTCAAATGAACTCATAGTTTTTACTACACTCTCTTTCCTGTCAGTGAAAAACAGAAGGATGGGGTTGTGAACCCAGAGAAACACCAGAGTTTACCCAGATCTGTACCAGTTTCTCAGGGGAAGATGCAGGCAGCTTGCCCAAATGAAAGGTGAACAGCAGCTTCCTGGTTGCAAGAAGAATAGTGAACCAAGAGTGAATAGGACTCCAAGCAGATGCTTGAACCATCGAAGGATCTGACCCATTTTTCTTAAATCTGACACCCAAACCCAGATACTGTCAATTTCCAGAAGGCAGTGTCCAAGCTGACACCCTGTAACTGCTCCGGCAGAGGTACGAATACGTGGTTATGCTTTGTGAACATCGTGAAAAAAAAAGCTCTGAATGACAATGTCCATCAACAGGGCACAGAGTCTGGCAGAGAAGACAGAATGTTCCATCTGACATGCTCTCTGCCAGAACTTTTCTGCCTGATGTGACTGCTCTCACACCAAGCTATGATGTGGCCGCCTTGCCTTTCTAGCAGTCCAGGACTTCACCACTCTTCAATCAGGACACTCTGTTAGTTACACGGGTGCTGCTCAAAGCTTTCAGTTATCAATGTAATCAAAATGTTGTATCTTAACATTGCCCTCTGCTCTTTGGACAGAGGCTCAGGGCCCAACTGAGGTGTTAGCCTGTTACAAACCTCAGTGTGCAGCGCACACACACAGATCACCACATTTAGACACCCAACACGTCCAGGTATGGCTATGCAGGGGGAAAACCATTCCCTGAGGGTTTCTGTTCTCTTGACGTATTCAGGTGGCTGAACACTCATCTACCTGATGAGTTGAGCAGATCATCTCTTCATGTGCTCATCTTGTTCAGTTTAACAAATCATCAAACACCCCCTTACATGACACAAGACTGCTGCTAATGCATTACCAAGAGGAAACACAAGTGGGAAGCTTGACTCTATACAGGATTTTTCTTAAACCTTTTGAGGTGGCAACTCTTGTAACAGTGAAAATTGTTTAGGATTCAGAAGAAAATAGTGACCAGCTTGTATAACCCTTTTTTTTTCCCTCCTGCTTGACACTCCCTTTTGAAGAGCTTATCAGTAATCCTACACTAATACCCCTCAAGTTTCCATGGCAGCTCACAAACTTACTTTCTACTTACCTGTGAAAATGAGGTTTTACTCAGAGTAACTACGCATCAGTCTGATACTGAATACATTGTGTGTAAGTACATACTTGATACTTAAAAATTACATTTTTGGGAGACAAAATTGGATCATTATTATGTTTAGCAGCACTAGTGGAGGTAGTAGGATCATAGAATCATCATAGAATCATTCAGGTTGGAAAAGACCCTTGGGATCACAGAGTCCAACCATAAATCCTACTCTACAAGTTCACCCCTAAACCAGATCCCCCAACACTACATCTAAGTGG
Organism: Phoeniculus purpureus; assembly: GCA_028565055.1. Taxonomy (NCBI): domain Eukaryota; kingdom Metazoa; phylum Chordata; class Aves; order Bucerotiformes; family Phoeniculidae; genus Phoeniculus; species Phoeniculus purpureus. The sequence continues at coordinate 35,501 of JAOXOE010065973.1, forward strand.
CTTTTAAACACATCCAGGGATGATGACTCAGCCATCACCCTGAGCAGCCCATTGCAATGCTTGAATACTCTTTCCATGAAGAATTTTTTCCTGATGTCTAGAACATTTCCTTCTACCCAGGAAAAACTTATTCAATATCCTCCTTATTCAATAGTAGCTCTATTCGAACACTACTTTGAAGACCACTGTCAGAGGTTATGAGAGTCACAACATGTGCTAAGTAATGTGCAGCTGGTATTGCAAAGCCAAAAGATGCTTTATGCTTCTTTGTTCCTTTTCATCATCTTACAGTATGGGCACTAAATTAGAAACCCATATTTTCATCCCACCTGTATTTCACACATGTGGCAATCAGGTGATAAATTAGAGAACTAGGATGATAAACCGTCATCCCCTCCATCAGCCATACTTCTGCCCATCTAAGACTTGTAAAATTCCAAATGCCTCAATATCTTTGCAGAAATGCCCACGGCTAGACAGGCAAGATTCACAGTTATTCTGCCTGTTCCACATGAAAAATGTCTTTATTTTTAAGGCTGATTACCTCGAGGACTTTTTATTATCGCTGACATTTTTTTTTCTGTACCACCTTCTCATCCTTCAAAAAAGGGGGATGAATGAGGAGGTTCTTGATTCTATACTGATACATTAGGCACTTTCATGCCAATTTAGTTTTTAGCACTGTGTTTACACAAAATGTTATTACACGTGTGACTGCACTCATGCTGGTCACCAACACTTCAATACAAGAATCACAGAACATTAGGGATTGGAAGGGACCTCGAAAGATCATCTAGTCCAATTCCCCTGCCAGAGCAGGATCACCTAGATCACATCACACAGGAACATACCCAGACAGGTTTTAAATATCTCCAGAGGAGACTCCACAACCCCCCTGGGCAGCCCAGAATTGCTGTTACATTAGAACCACCTCCACAATCACGCCAATAGATAATAAACTTAGGTAGAAGTTTTAAAGGCACTGCCCTACAAAGCTTTCCTTCTGCACACACCAAGCCCCAGGACTGTCTTGGAAATGGAAGAGCAATTTAAAAAAGCACATAAAAATAAATATTCTTAAATGTTCTTCCTAGGGAGTTTATCAACAGGACCATATACATGTTGACGATCTCGGCTGTGCAGGATGACTAATCAGTAGGACCGTTCATCTCATTGTCTCATTTTGAAATTTTGTTGTCATTATTTAGGGTTTTTGTAAACTCTTGCATAGGGCAAGAGGCCTCTCACAAGGCAGAGATTCCAGTGCACTGGTATGTGTAAATACCCTAGTATCACTTCTGTGGAAGAAAAAAAACCTAGCCACAGTCTATTAGGCACAATGTAAGAACCTAGTTTATGACAGAGCACATCATGCCACCCTTCAAGCTGGCTTGCAAATGCTCACAATTACAGTAAAACAAGATAGAGAGCTGCTGTATCATGGTCACCCAGAAACCTGGAACCATTCCTTAGCCTAAGAGTAAAAAAGTAAATGAACAGTGTAATTCAGGGTTAGATTTATCTGAGGTTCCATTTCCCTGAATAATTATAATACCTGATATTTATGGAACCCACAAACTGCTTCACATTGCTAAGAAAATTATTAGGACTGTAGAAGAAAAATTTTACCCTGATGTATTCAGTGAAATAGCACAGGACCAGCATTTCATATGAAATGTCATTAGTACCGCCAGGAAAGCAACCACAAAAAGCCTTACAACTAGGCCCTGAAGAGACAGATGTTTTAATCAGTGATACAGGCACATTTATCCAAATTTTTTTCTCCTAAGCCTATGTCAAGTTAAAACACACATGAATCTGTGGCATTAATAACAGCAAAAAGCTGTGGAAATGTAGAGCATTAGAAATTGTTGTTGTTCCTCATAAAATTTTATAGGGTTTCCTGTCCAAAATGATTCTACTGCATTTCTGAGGAGGCCCATATAGGTTATTGATCAGGTTCTCAATCTTTCACTCCCTGGCTCCTTGTGTGTTTTGCACAGCTAGAGGGCCTGGGGATTCTGGGGCTGTCAAAAGGTTGTGAGGAACAGTTCCTATAAGAAAACCCTCGGAAAGTAAGAAACAAACAAATGAATGAAAAATCCATCAGGGATTATCACATCAGTGTGTAACGTACAGATTCTTTAAGGGAGAGCACTGGTAGAGCTCAGTATCTCCATCAAAATTCTGCCTGTAAATTTTAGACCAGGTTCTGATCTAATATTCAGGATCCAGCTAGCTCCACTAACATCAGCTGTGTATTTCTAGGAAAATAAAGAAATGTAATTTTTTTAAAAAAGTATTTTACACTTAAAGCAGTGAATAAAACTGTCTCATTAACAGGAAATACAGGACATTGAAACAAATAGATTTCATCAGGTTCATGATTCCCAACTCATGTTACTTGTGAACCCACTAGTTAAATTTAGTTCTACTTGAGTATTAAAAGACATGAGATCCTCTGCCAGCAAGGAAACTGTTAAGGTTTCTGAACTTACGCCTCATAACAACTGAAATTATGAGGCATAAAAATTGAGGGCCAAATCTTTCTCTGCTGGTGTCAGCAGAATAAAGGCAGAACCTGTGGAATCACAGCTGTATGATATCAATACTATTTAATACAGTATTCTTATAGAAAATAAAATTGCTTGACAATTCTATTGACATAATATACAGCTATACACCTAAGGTATCCAAACACATGCAGAGCTGCAAAAACATTCAAATAGAAGTTGTATAAAAAGCCAAAAATTGCCATTAAGAAAAGGAATTGAGCCATTTGTACAAAGTTATGTTCTTCCCCTTCAATTTGCTCTTCTTTACCCTTCGCTTCATAAAGTTCAACTGAAAAATCAGTCACCACACTGAATGAAGTATGTAGACTTTTCATTTAAATAAATCAGTCAACAATCTTTTTTGTATAAAGTATTTAACACTTCATTGTAGAAACATAGGCAAAATGACTATTATAACCAAAATGAAAAATACTGTTCAATTTAAAAAAATGTACTTAAACAAGAACCTGAAAAAGTTTATGATATGCATAACATTGTTCAAGCAAAATTGCACTAGTATTACAGAAATCAAGAGTTTTATAAAGGCCCCAATATGGCAAAGTTTAGAAATAGGTAGTATGCATGCACAATAGTACAACAAAAATCTTTTATAAAACAGCAGTTATTTTTTGTAATGCTTGTACAAAGGGAATAAAGAGCAACCACAAACATATTTAATCTGTTAGGTTAATATATTATGACAGCTAAAAGTCAGTCATGTCTAGCGGAGGAAGGAAGAGTCCTCCACTGTATATGTGTGAATAAGTCTTTTGTGCCTTTAAAGTTATGTATAAAATATCTCGATTCAGTTCAAACCTGAAAGAAATCGTATTCTTTATTTCCATCAAAATTAAAAAAAGGTGACTCAGATTTTTCCTCGTAGCAACAACAGAAAGCAGACCAGGTCAGAGCAAGTGCTGGAAACTGATACTGACGCTTTTCACTTTCGATAATTGGATTTTGATATTAAACCCAGACTATTGAAACTTGGCCTTAGGTAAGGTTTCACTAACACGCAATTTGGTTACCTTTCACCTCCACAATATCAAAGTTTATCTTCACTTAAAGAAACTGCTTTGTTTGCTGTGTTCTTTTAACAACTCTAAATGGGTAGGTTTTATTGTGATTGTCAGAAGTGAATGCTGTGATCCTCTGTGTGTGCTTAAGGTTTGGGGTTTGGTTTCTTTTTCTCTCCCTACTGCTTGGTAGGTGAGGTGTTGGGGGATAATTAATCCATAAGTAACGCATGTGATTAAGTAAGTAAACACATAATGCATGTGTAGGCAATGCCCTCTTGTGCTCTAGGGTGGCTACTGTCCTACAGGACTGCTGGAGTTCATATGCTTTGTCCCACAGCAAGTAAGGTTTCAGCTTCCAAGATATATTGTTACTATGTTCTATAAGGTTTTAATAAATACAAAGCTTGTTTACATGGTATATATGTTTAGTATATCATGTACAGTCACTGAATTTCTGAAACATAATCATTGTGTTCATGCAGATCATTAGATGTTTTCATTTCTATAGTCTCGTTTACTTCTCGGCAACCTAAAGCTAATTTAAAAAGCTTGTTATGTTTGTCGGTGAAAAGTTATCTATCAGGATCTGAAGAGAAATTCTAATGGGCACAGAGAAGAGAGTAGACCATTCAATCATTCTTTCACCATTTAAAATAAACAAAAATTACACACTGTACTACAGCTTCCAGACTACATAATGAAAAAGTGCAGGTACCATCTTCATCGATTAAGTAGAACCCAAAAAGTTCATAGAAAATAGATTGCTCATTTCCACGCTACAAACGAATACGTTGTTTTGCAGTTTTAACAAATTGAAAGGTGTGTTATTCCAGCAGCATTGTTGCAAATTGTACTGTAGTGCAGTTTCTTTTTCATAAAAATACCTTACAAATGGTCAGTCAAAAGTCATCAGCAAAAGGAAAAACCCAGAAAAACAATCAACCAAACAAAAAACAGAGGTAATGCTGATGCCAAAACAATTATAATACTGTTGGTACATAGAAAAGTAATCCTTATATTTTATACATTTATACAGAGTATAAAAGGTAACAGCAGATTATGCCACAGTCTCCCTTATCCCAATATCTATTTTCTTTGGAAGGAGTTCTCTTCTTTCATCAACGCTTGCTAAGGAGTTTCGACAGTTTTGTCCATCCATGTATAACTTTGCATATACTGGATTGGCGTAATTTGTTGGCTGCAGAGAAATGAAGGGGACATTAGAACAGCCAGATTAAGCCAAAGCAAAGACAGATGGAAATGGGAATGGTTTTGTTAAAGCAAGAACAAGTACACACAAAATAGAATCACGGACGTATTTAATAGGTACCTGGACTTCTGCAAACCTGATAATGAGTTAATTATTTAGTTAAACATTAAGTTCATGATGAGACATGCTATTAAAATAAACAATGGCATGACATGCAGCACTGTATGATATCAAAACCATAAACAGGATGACAAAAATGAAAACAAAAACCTTGAGAAATGTCTCTGAAGTTGACTTGTCCACCTCAGTACACTGGCAGATTTCAGAATAGGTATGAAAAAGTTTATAGAGAAGGTGCACTGTGAGACCATGTGACAAGTTTAACAGTAGAAAACTGCAACCAACAGTTTCCATATATTACCTGTTCTAAGACATCAGCATCCCATCAATAGCTGACCATGTTTTCGAATTCTGTGGCCCAAATATACAACATGATTTGACCAAAAATTCAAGACTTCCGTAATATTAATTAAACTTTAATAATAAACCAGCATAACTGTTAATATAGCATAGAAGTTACAGATTGAGAAGTACCTTCTCAACAATTTTGGGAAGTTTGGACTGCAGTGAAAAAAGCCTATTGAAATGAGCAGTATCTCAGTCTAAGCCCATTTGTAATTCTGCAAAGCACTCCAGTACATGAGAAATCTCCCGAGTCTGACCACAGAGAAGGATGTACAACATGGATGAAAACTTACTGTCCTATCACTCCTGCTACAGAGGAAGCACTAGCCAAGGGTTATCATGTAAACATTTCCACTAATTTCTTCATTTTTTTATGCCTCTATTGCATTCTAGAAGACCTTTGCTACCCAATGACATGTTCAGCTTCTTACCTGTAAATAACTGGAAAGGTACTTTGTCGTCAAAATCCTACCTCTTTCTTATAACTCTAGAAACACCACAGTTTTGTTGTCACAAATGCTGTAACACCAGTAAGCTACAAAATAGGTGGCTTAGTTCAGTGCACATACGTAAGAAGAACTTTACCCAAAACAGACACGGGTAGCTTTTCTTGCCTTGGAGATACCCTGAGTATACCCTGGATAACAGGAACGAAAGATGTCCAGAAACTTAGTGCTTCTTTTCCCAGACAATTGAGACCATTTCTTAGCCCAGGATTCAGATATTCCTTAGGCTGGCTAACTCAGTTAGTTAAAAGAAAACTATTTTATTTTTTACATTATTATTATTATTATTATTAAGTGATTTCTTGGTGTTTCACATTTTTCTGGAATGGAGGCAGAAAAAAAAAGATGCCACTCTTCTATATTAATGGAACATAAATATGCAATCAACTGCTGTAGTAATTTATATCAGCAAACTCAGTTATTCCTGAACTTTACATTTGATCTTTACATTGATCTTTACGTTTGTTGTTAACAATTATAATCAGATACTGAGGGAAACTGAAATTCAGTTTTATGTTAATTGACAGGACTTTTAATTTCACTATTAATGAAGATAAACACAACAGAGACATTTGGCATCTATGTAGCATCTTATGAAGCTATTAAAGTAATAGTGGGCTCTGTCTCATGATACCTCTTTGTGTGGGCACTGATAGCACAATGCAGTACAGTGAAGTACAGAAACTAACTGGAGAGACTCAAACAACAAAGAATTTCAGACGGGCATATATTCCAGCTTCCCTCATCCATGATTTTGTGCTCAATCAGAAATATGACACCCTAATCAAATAGTTAAGCTTTCAAATACAACATATTACAAACATGCAAGAACACAAATGGCACAAAAGATGAATATATATACTGAGGCATATGAAAATGAATGTCATAATGGTGCCCCTTTATAACAGTTTAAATTTCATTGTTTGCAAATGTCATGCTAAGTTGTAGTCAAATCTGGTAGTTTAGAAGTAGCAGTTCTGTGATAAAATTTTTCTGAAAGCTGAACAGTCAAAAAATGCACTGCAACTATTACAGTAAACTGTTCATTTTACTGCGTATCAAATTCTTCTAAAATAAGAGGGCTTGTTTTCACTCATTTAGGAACCCCTTTCAGTTTGATAAACTTCACAAAGTGCTTGTAATCAGGTATAAATTACCAGGATACAAGGCTGTAAAAACTTCTATAGTGCTACGGAAAAGCGTCTCATTGCTTAGTGGTTTAATGAAAGACAGATTTGCCATTTTAGATCACGTCACAGTGATGGGTCAGATGAAATTTTGTATGCAGAGAGGAACTCCCGATTTCAAATAGAATATGTATTATTTACTGTCATTCTTCTTGCCATTAAAAGAAGAAAAAGAAAATTTAAAGCTGAGAAAAAAAGCCTCTATGAAAAAAACGACAGGCAAACTTTCTTTAGAAAGGGGCTGTGGTGGAATGAAATGGGTTTGAATCATCATTTCTCACCCCTGTTGATAGTGGTCCTTTCAAGTCAGAGTTTAGGTAGATTGATGGAGCTGTGTGGGGAAGCTTGAATGCAGTGGGCCCTCCCCCTATGTATCTGGCCTGTATAAACAGAAAACTTTAGTTTCTCTGCTAATAGAGCATTTTCCATGTGTACTTACAACACTGTTACCCAGTGCACCGAGTAAAAACATTGTTTGACAGTGACCTACAGTTAAAAAAAAATCTACTTACAGGCATTTTTCAGCATGAAAAATTCATATTCAATAAGACAAAAAACCTCAGCATTTTAAAAGCATTTTCTGTTGAGGATTAGAGGCAATCTTCACAATACACATTGGCTCAGTTACTCTTCCTCCAGCAAGTAACTCCATTTTCAGCTTACCTCTTGTATTCAGCACACTGAGTATGTGATTCAGCGATGACATTCCTAGAGCTAACAGTAATCCGGTTATTGCTTTGTCAGAAATGCCACAGAATGATGGCTGCCCTTTGGTGTATGTCTGATTATGGAGCTCTAGGAAAGATATCGCAGCATTACCCTGTTCATCCCATGTCACATCACTCAGGGAGTTCAATCACTGAAGAGTGGTGCTGCACAAGTGACAGCATCTTTTACAAGAAAATGATAGTACTCACTAGCTTTGTGTAAACATTTAATCTATCTAGCCAGCCAGGACTCTGAATTCCTTATGCCTTTGGAAGTTTTCATATATATGAAATAGTTTAGTCTCATGTGTATGCATACACTTGCCCTTCAGAAGCTAGACGGCAGATGTGTCGATGACAAAAACCTCATTTCATAGTTTATTCTATGTCTATTTTAGTAAAATGCAGGCACTAGGAAAAATGTCCATCAGCAAGCAACACAACGCAAAATACTTATTTTAATAAAATCTAAGTTGCCTTTATGTTCACTACTAAATCTAAATCTAAATATAATTAATAGAGACATAAATCAATTAAAGTCAAAACCTTTGTAAGACAGAAAATAAGTAGTGGTTTTGCTGCTAGAAATCGAAAAAACTTACCTTTTCTGCATTTACAGTAAAGTCTGAGGCTAAAAGACCACCTTCACTATGATCATGGCCCACCTCATACATGTTATATGACGGATTGCCAATTTCTACATTGAGTCCTCCATTTATAATGGGTTGTCTTCTGATAGTTTTTGTCCTACAATGCATAAACACACAAATAGAAAAGAATTTCTTGGGTGCTTCATCCTAAAATGGTATAAATTTTGTTTCTCATTGAGACCAACAGGCTGAAAAAGTGTTTCCTGCAGAGAAAGGTAGAAAATCCTTCAAACAAAGCAACAACCTGAGTCTGGGTGTAGGTCTGGCATAAGCTGGAAGTAGCTTCTTTATTGACAACTTCTTAACTGAAAGCGTCCTTAGGCCTTGCAACAGGATGCCCAGGGAGGGGGTTGAGTTGCCATGCATAGATCTGTTTAAAGGATGTGTAGATCTGGAGCTTAGGGACAGGGTTTAGTGGTGGCCTTGGGACAGCTGAGTTAATGATTGGACTACATGATCTTAAAAGTCTTTTCCAACCTAAATGATTCTATACATAGATTTTTATTGGTTTTTCTCAGTTTGGTTGCAGTGGTATGAATTCATACAAAGTGGTCAAATATTGTCTATACCCCTGACTTCCACCTATTATCTCCAGATTTCCCTCACTCCCAAGGAAACTCTTGCCAATTCATTGCAGATTCTCTGCAGTAACAAAGATGGAGTGAATATGAGTCATGTTCTCTTGCTCATTTATTTCACTTGCATTTGAAACCCATTGCCCAAAGTCACTTGTAATCTGAGGACAAGCAAATGGTTTCATTATGATGCATTAAAAATGTATGAACTTCTCCAAGTTCCAGTTTGCATTCCAAGCCAGTGGTTACAGGAAAGCTGAAGTTCAACTTGAATTTTTGAAACTTTAATAAAAGATAGAGTCTAATTTTTAACCTTGCATTAGATACCAGAAAAGAGAAGTGATTGAGTTGAACTGCTTTAGTTGCGGGATTCATTCCTTTCAGCTAAGGAGGTGATTTTAGTTTGAGCAATTGAAATAACCTCAAGAGAGTAATTTTTCCCAATGCAGTATGTTCTCTAGAATTACAAAGGGAATAATAGAGAGGTCACAGTCAGGATGATAACAGTCGAGTCCTCTTGTTTGGCTGAGAAAGATGCAGTCAGTGTCTGCAATCCAATACTCTAAAAAAAAAAAAAAATCTGTATTTTTCAGAAATGGCATAGAAAAAACATTTCCTAAAATAAGCACTTATCTGTAGAGAACAAGTGTTGAACATCTATGCTTAGTTTAATACTTGACAGTCTTTGAAGAGATGAAGAGGCTCTAAAATACATTTTTAAAATATCATTTTAAGGAAAAAAAATAGTTTCTCTTTGAGGTTACTTCTATTTCTCTACTAAAGATCTATTATTTATCAGGTTATTCTTAATAATTTAAACAATTTATAGAACACCAATACATTTTCAGGAATTGGTTCTCACTAAACTTGGGGGTTAGGTACAGCAGCACTTAATGACATCCATGGAGGCTGGCAGGGCAGGCATTACTAGTGTTGTGGCCAGGGAATGTATTTATCTTGCTGGCTTTTCAACAAGTTTGCAGGAGAGATGTTCTGTATGATGCTAGAAACTGGAAATTCTACACGGGCTCTATTTGAAAGTATGTGTAGACATGAGCAATATTAATCACATGGTGCCAATGACATACATTAATTCTGTTCACTAAGTTCATTAAGACTCTGACTTAACACTAATACAGTCTTGGCAGGGTTGAGCAATCTGCCTAAGAAAAGAACTGCATTTTCTTATCCAATGTATGTGGAATACATATATGAATAATAAACTTGATTGCTCCAGGAAGAAACAAAGAACTACTTCACCACATCAAGAAACAAGTTTTGGGTTGTTTGTTGTGATTTCAAAAAAATACCTGCTCAACATATATAAAGTGTTTTTTTTACATTAAAAAGATGCAGATACTTTAAAGCAAAGTACTTTACTTTGTACTTCATACATCAATATAAATTTACTTACCTTCGTTTCCTTTTGCAAAGAAACAGTCCAATTACCAATGTAGTGATCAAAGTCACAAGTAAAACAAGAGGAACAATGATCGCAATGCTTCCTAAAACGGGAAAAGGAAATCTCATTGAATACTCACAGCTACATCTACTAACAATTTCTTCACAGCTGCAAGCCACCTAATTTAAAAAGAATAATTTCCCTCACCAACAAATGCAATTTCAATGTGATGAGCTCCACCGATTTGAAATTTTAATGTTGATCAAATAGAAAAAATAGCATTACAGATAATGGTGTGTGCAGAACACTTCTATGAACAAATCATGAGCTTACTCTTTCTCGATAGCAACCCACTTTGGACTAATTCCATGCCCTTGTTTGCAGTGATGCCCTGTGATGCTGCGAAGAATTGCTGAACACTTTAGATTGGAGAGGCGGGGCCACTGACTAGCTGCCCCCATCATCCTCAGCCGTTTATTTAAGTCATGAAACTATTAATTGAAAACATTCAGCAGGCTTGGCTCTGATTGAAGAATTGATTCTGATTATTATTATAGAATTCCATTATAAGCATTTATATCTATTTATTATTTTTCTTTGTGGGAAAATGAGACGTATTAAGTAGTACTCATTTCTAGATGGCTGGTGCAGTCCTGCAGTTTACTGCATTGTACTTGAGAGCCACTAATTTTGTTATGTTGATACAGACAATCAAGGAAACCACAATAAAGCTTAATGTAGCAGAAACGCAGTTCACAGATCAGACAGGGGTGTTAAAGGAGAGGAGGGAACACAGAAGAATAAAATGGGCTTAACATTATTTTGGCATATAACTTCACTGAAATGAGTCTGGCTGCAAAAATAAGGTCAGCAACTGTATCCTTGTAAGAATTTCTCAGCTTTAATAAAATAATCTGGCAATAAAATATATATGCAACAAATAATTTTACACTATAAAATACTGTCCCTTATACACTACAGGACTGCAGCATAAAGCTAATGTGGAATGGCATGTCACAGTGCTTAACTGATGGAAAACAAAAGCACTGCTGGTTGCTTCATTGATTCTGTTTATTACTTTATTTAAAGGAAATCACAACAATGCTTTTTAAGATAACTTTTGATAAATAATTGAATGAAGTTTGACTTAGGAGACAAAAAAAAAAAGGCAGGTAAAGAGTAGAAAAAACTCCCCCAACCAGTCCATAAGGGATGAATTGCAATCTGTTGAGCACGGAACAGCTTAGGGTCTAGGAGCAGGCACAAGATGAACACCCATTTCTGAAATCTAGCAGGTATTCCTTCAACATGAAATACTGACCTAGGTTCTGGCTGCTTTTTTGCACATTTCCAGCTTACAAGTGCTATTTCACTTGTCTGGATCACTAGGAGAATTTCATCTAAGCATCAAGCTGACCTGAATAGCGGGCGATTCATTTTACTGCTCCAGTTGGGTTAAATGTGACTAACAGACATACAGCAGAGTACCATCACCATACTTGATGCGCTGCAGGGTACCCTGTCTAGTTTAAACTGCTAATAGCGTGGCAATACTACCCTTTTATGCTTACAGTCATGTCAAAAAAAATATGACAGGAGCTATTCTTACTTTCAGACTGATTTTCAGATTTTCACAGTAGCTAAAATTTAAACCTCTGCAGACAGCCTGTGCAAAAGTTATGAACTACTTACAACTCTTTTTGATGTTTTCAGTAGAGTTTATATGGTCAGAGGTCTCATAGTAGTATTCTGCACAGCAACGATATCACCAGGCACATCCCACCCGATACACTGCCTTCAAGAAAAGTTCAGGCTAGACCTTGAAGCAGCGAGTGCATGGCATACGGGTTTGTATTCAAACCACCTCATGAAATACTGAACATCCATCAAAAAGATTGAGGGACATCTACATTGCATTTGGTTCTTTCATTTGGTTTGGTTTGTTTTAATACAGGTAACCAGCACATTTTGTGAGACAAACTCACAATCTAGAATACCACCAGGATAACATTTCTAAACTGAGTCCAATTCAACAAGTGAGAGCAGTTACTAGAAGTACTTACTTGTACTGATATTGTCAGACTTGCTGCTTTTGGGAGCTGGTCTCTCACACTGTGTGCCTGACCAGTTGGCTGAACATCTGAAAGGATCCAATTGATAAGGTAAAGTTAATAATGTCTGCTACAACCACATTAACCTATCACAGAGACTACTAGCATCTTCTCAAGAGCTACACGAATGACAACAGTGATTCCACAAAATAAACAATAAGCTTCATGGAAGCAATCAGTACTTTGCCAGGGTACTTAAGACACCCAAAGTATGGTTTTAGTTTAAAACTACAGCTTTATAAATTCAATTCCTGTTATTACCACTCACTTCTTCATCCCAGAGTCCTTCTTTGAAATTCTTGAATAATAAAACAACAGGCATACGGGTATACTAACATTTTTTTAGTCAAGCTACCACCTACAATGCAGTAATGAAGGAACACACAAGCTGGATCCCAGAGTAACCAACTCAGTCAAACAGCTTGCTTGCTAAGGCATTTTGTTTGCACCATATTGTGTCCAGGTCAGCTTAGATCTAGGTCTACCAACCACGTCCATATTGCTTATCCAATGATATAAACTACTTGCAGCACCCAGTAACCCACAGTATCCATATTATCCATATCACTTGGCTCCTTCCTCAGTTCTGTTCTCCCCTTTTATTTTGGATAATACAATGTTTACTGTACAACAGTTTGTACAGATGTGATTGCAATGATGTAGTTGGATAATTAAGACCTATTCTTGCTTAACATTCACAAATTAACTGAAGTTCCCCTTTGCTTTCAGAATTAATCATTTTTTGGAAAATTCTGCAATTTAATGGCTTTATAGTTTTGAATTTCTGACTATATAACTAGATATGTATTTATAGAAATGATATGGGGGGGTTGTAAGCAAGTGTAAAAGTTAAACATACAGAGCAGTCTTTAAGGGACAGGAGTATCTTTTGGCTTCAGAGCACCCTGAACACTGCTCATACTGAGAACAGATGCTTTGTGAGCCAGGTGACTGGATGTGTACACAGTTATTCTGCTATAATGCAAATAGTTCTTCAATTGGGATTCAGAATGCTCTTCATGCATGCAAGCAAACACAAGGAGTCCACAGATGCAGACTCAGCAAATCCATCAAAAATGGAAACAAATACCTGCACAATACTCAATTGCTTATTCATCCAGAGGTAAATATGATTAAGTTTACTACAGAACCTCAAACGCTGTTCGTGGAAACAGCAGGAAGTCATCACTTCTCATCTGCCTCTGTTGCATATCGTGCAATGAATCATATTTTTTCTAACTGCAATTGAATTATTTATGAACTTCAGCAGGAGTTATCATAAGGAAAATGCAACACAACATTACCTTGCACACAGTACCTAAGAACTACTGTTACCTGATGCCTTTTCAGGGATTTAGGAAATTGCAGAGTTTAGTTGTAGACACGCTTAACGGCTGACATTGTTCTATCATGCACAGAGGTTCAGAAAGGTACAAAACATTCCAGACAAAGACTGGAGAATTCTTACAGGAGAGCCCTAACCAGGCCATTGATGCTTTTGCTTCTCTTTCAGCTTTTGCAGGTGACAACTGCAGAACAATGGCCATTTTTGATCTTTGCTCCCAAACCTATTCCAGCACAATTCAAAATTCAGGAGAAATCTCCTTACTGGGTTGGTTATTTTTAAACCAATTTCATTTTTAGCAGGATAGTTATGAAGACACTTAACTCACACTCTAGAGATGTAAGGTACAGGTGGACTTTAAAAACTTGCTTATTAATTGATAGCTGATCCACAGATTTTCACAGAACAGACAAACTGCATTACAAATTTAGTAAGTTCTTCACGTGTATTAAAAAAAGGGATTTGTTTAGATAAGGTAAATCAACACATTTCCTCCCTACAAAGGAACTCCCAATTGCTTATTTATCACACAATTTGTGGTTCACAACGACGTATTTTAAAAACTAAAACAAACCAATATTTCTAATTCCTTACTACTGTTTAGCACATTCCAGCTCACATGACACATTATTTTAACCTTTTAAATGATGCCCTGATCCAGTATTTACAGATCCCTTTTAGCAATCATCAAATGGCAATGATTACACTGACTGTCTACCTTATAAGATACTATTCAAGAAACTTGAGTTGTTGTGGGTTTTTTTCCAAAGATCACTATTGAACATATGGCTGCAAAATAATGATCTCCACTTTTCTAGAGAAATACCACAAATCCATAGACTTAGAATATCCTACTGGGATCCAAGCTGTTGGCATGTGACAACCATGAGATAAAGACTTTATATATCTTACTAGAAGTTTTGCATCATTGCTGTTGGGGATTCAGCTCAAGTGATTACAGCTTGTTACAAGAGACAATTTTCATTTAATACTGCACTACTGAAAGGGAAATATTTCTGTGAGAGTTAGGTATAACTTTGTACCTAAATCCCTACATTGAAGGTTTCAAATGTTTGCACTGCATAAGAGGATTGTAACTATAAATCTATCCTAAAATAGTTGAAAGAATATATGAAAGTGAGACTAGCAAAATAATTACTACGAAGCACATCAGTATAACTTTATGACAAAATTCTTTGTAGTGCACAATTATGCTTTTTAAGCTCTTACAGCAGATTTGACACCACAACAGCTGTTGAATAAAGAAATCCTACAGCTATATATGTCGTAAACAGAGGAACAAATCAAAGCAAGAATATAAGCAGTTCTTTACCTATCTTGGCATTTTAATTGTAAAACATTGAAACACTTTTGAGGAATTTGATGAAAGTGTCATAAAACTGCAACAGCTAGTTGCCACTTCATTTTCATTATTTCCCAATGCCTGCTGTCTGAAATAAATTCAAAAGGACAGAAGCTGAGAGGATGGCAGTCACTTGCTTCTATACTCAGAGGTAAAATGATTGCCCTTTTATGGTCCAGCAAGCTAGTAAAGACCTGTCTTGAGCAGACAGAACACAAAAAGAAAGCCCAGGGGAAAAGGTATGTTGTCTGCAAGGGAATTAGACACAGAAAATTAGCCATGAGCAGGCACATGAATAATGATCAGATTTGGATATGCATAACTGTTCTTGTAGGAACATGGGAAATGAGCACGTCTCAACCAGTTTCAATTGTCTTCAAACAGAAATTGTTCTTAATAATAACATTTTCTGACATGAAGACATTTCAACTCAGAGTGCTCAGTATCTAACATGGGAACTGACTTCTGGTTCAGTTTAATGCTCAGTAGTTTGTACCTTTCCAAATCTTTAGGTAACAGTAGCTTCTGTTCTATAGCACTGCCAGTAGCTATATGGTAAGCGAAAGGACATTTGCAGTACGTGAAAACAAAGAGGCATTACAAAGCAGAACTACATAAAGACACTGGTTTCATTGAAGGCATTTGTATTATCAAGGACTCTGAAGAAGAAACAAATACAGATGGAAACATATGGGGAGCTTGACAGTGAAGGACAGGTGCAAGGTGCCACAGAGAACATCTCAAGGTGCAGGTTTCCAGTTCCTGACAGAATTGGTGAAGAGATCAAAGATCAACAACATTATAGAGAATGCCAGTATGAAACTGAATGTGAATGCAACAAATAAAGGGTCATTAAATACACCCTGCTACAGCTTTGTCTTACAATTTAGTTCTACAGTTATGTGACTTCTTGGGAAATAGTATTATGGTAGAGATACACATTTTAAAGCCCTTCAACTGAAACTATAAAGGTGTTCCACTTAAAATGAGAAATACTTAGATTACAGATATTTACATTTCAGAGACTGATCACGCTGCTGTTACAGAATCTGTTCAGGAGAGAAAGTGTCTCTGTCCTCTGTTTCTGTATAACCCTTACAGGTCAGTGCACTGAAACACTCTAAACTCAATTATACAGGCTCTTGACCAAAAGGAACCATTTGACTATGCAATGTCTGAACAAATAGAAAAAAAGAAATAGAAAAAAAGACTAGTTTGGTGTCAGGTTTTTGCGTGGTTTTGTTTCTCTTTTTTTTGGTGTTGCAGGTATTGTCATGAAAATATAATATAGCAGGAATAATATACAGTTAAAAGTGCTTTTGCAGACAGCTGCTTTCCAACTCAATATACCAGCATGTATCCAAAAAATGACAGAAAGCAGCACTGAAAGATTAGTCTAGAGGTAGAACAGAACCTGTGAAACAGTCATTGCAAACTACAGGTGGCAGGAGAATGGAAAATAAATTACATTTCTTCATTATACAAAATCACTTTCTACCTTTGCTTTTCTTTTTAGTCACAACGTAGACGGCAATGTATAGTAAAACATCCTAATGAAAGTACCCACGTACCGACTCTCACTATTTTAAGAACAACTACATTAAAATTTCAAGAGAATGTGTCTTATCGGGGAAGAGACATCTGCATTATATCTGTTTACTATCTGTATTAAGTTATATTGAATGACTGAAATCAGATTAACCTGCCTTTCCCTCCCCTACCCCCAAAGTCTGTAGCATGACATAGGATGACAAAATCCCAGTACTAACCCAAATCACTACACCCTTATCATAAATTTAGCAATATTTCTGGAAGCATGTTTTCTTCATGTGAGGAGCTTATATTAGAGAGTTGAACCCACAGATAAACCCTCAAAGATACAAAGAGCTTTCACTACAGTGAAAGACCAAAAATCTCACCCCAACTTGGACCAACAGCGCAGTTTGTAACTTCTCCTACAGTGTATGGTTTAATTATTTCAAATAATAGATTTTTCACACATTAACAGACCACTTTCAAGTTTTTTTGCCTAATGACCACCACTAGGTATCTTTATAAGGAAAACAAGGTGAAGCTAAGGGATAGAAGCTCTAACACATTACTTTAAAACAAAATACAGATTACCTTGCAATCCAATATATTAATAGAAAACACGTGTAATAAAAACGCAGGCAAAACACCACAAAATTACTCCCGAGGAACCCAAATAATCTTAAATTCAGTAACAACATACACGAAAAGAATAGATAAAATTAGAGTGTAAAGTTGCATTCTAAGTCATATATGGCATTACTATATAGAAATTGCCATCCCCAGTTGCTGCATAGTGTTCACTGCAATGGAATGAACTTTCAGAGGCAACTCAATCAGCCAGGGTAAGGAAGAGAAATAATTGAAGGTCACTTTTCACCACAGTATTAGAAATATGTGAACAGTACACATGCTACACAAGTACTAATATTAAGATACATAAAAATGAAGCATGTTTAGGTGACTACTATTATAGCTGGAATTACACTGAGCAAAGGAAAAGAGGAGATTGAAATGGTAAAAAAAAAAAAAATTACTGGATATATGACAAACCATGTTTTCCTCTCAGTAAGCAGTGATGTGCAGCAGTTACAGCAGTTTTAGCCAAACAACACAATCACGAACAAAAGAGATCTGCACTACAGACCACATAGCAAACATGCAATATTCATCTCTTCCGAGATCTTCTGATTCATTCCTTTGAAAACCACACTTCAAACTCCTGTTTGCAATAAATTCTTCAACTAATAGTTTGTGATACATACTGAATGGAAGATCTTCTATAATCTAAAGTTATGACCTGCTGATTACGTTCGAATCAAAGACAGAAGAGAATTATTTAAAGTGGAAAAAGCTCTCAAAGAACTAGCACAGTACTGTGAAATTCCTGTTGTAATTGTAATTGGGGAGCTCATTAAATACACCTCAGGAAATGATGTGGAAAACATTTATTGCAAGACACTTGATAAAATCTTCTGTTCTATGACTCACACTGCCTGTCACAGTTACAACTGCCTTCTGCTCATTAGGCTTACAGGCACTTACAGCATTTGTACAAGTCGTACAGGTACTTACATGGAAGCTGTTCATATCTGATGATTGTTCAAAGCAAAATGAATGTCAGAAAGAAGGTAAAGCAGTGCAGCAGTATGAGCTGGAGGGAAGTTCCTCCATCAAGAGAAATGCACTCTTCTGATATCCATGGCAAACACACAAATGTGTGCATCCACACACACAGACACACTGTCTCTCTCTAACCAGCTGAAACTACAGCTGGCAAGAGCATCACACTTGCTTCTCTCACTCCTGCAGCATTTTGATTAATTTTATTTGTCCACATCTCCACTCCAACTTCATGCTTCTTGGTTCCGCCTCTTGGTACCACTTTAAGAAATAACACAACTTGTTCTCTGAGCATTAGTTCAGTATTGTCTTTAACATATTGATCTACCAAAATTCTCAGTAATTTATCCTTTCTCCATATTCCACTTTTCAGTTTGCTCTGTTGCAAAGTTATTCTTCTCCTCTACTGTACAGGCTTGAAAGACCACTGATCTCAAAAGCCAATTTGCTCTCAAAGTCATGCATCTACTTATTGCAAGCAATTAAACTATCCCAGTATATGAAGTATATGACAGACTTCCTTATAGAAGAAACTATGTTTTAATGTATAAATACACACAATCTGAAGCCTTCTGAATTATACTGTCTCTTTTCTGAAGGCACCTAGGAAACTGGATCCAAATTGTGGATAAAGAACTACATGCACCTCTATTCAGAAAGTAACCTAAGGAGGAATAAATTACTACCATGCTAATTAGCCAGGACTATATAACTCTTACTTGTTTCACCTTGAAGTCCCCTTCCACAATCATGCAGCATTGCTCAAAAGCTCATTACAGCATTTAAAAACTCTTTAAATTCAGTTGGTTTCAGTTCAGGATCAATATGATTTATATCTTCTAAAAGTTTTGCTTATAAACTTACAACAGAAGTTATTTTTCATTTTATTTCCATAATGCCTAGGGTAGAAGGGTTATGATTTTATCACATTAATTTGCAGATGCTAATAATAATACAGTAATAATAATACAGATGCAAATAATAATAGCATTACAGATACAAACATGGAATTATGGGTACAAATAGAGCGAAGATCTAAAAGAAACAAAGGTGAAAGTAGGTAATATTCTGTACTAAAGCAACTGATTCAGCTCTGACTGTTGTGTAACAACTCATAATGACCTTGTTGAAAATTTCAATTTTCCAACTGTCTTCACTGGAATAACAGCAACATATAATCTCTCCCAAAACCTTGTTCCTTTTGCATAAATGTATATGCAGATAGGTAATTAGTAAGAAGGAAACAGAGGAGCAAATAAGGGCAATTATTAAACCAAAAGACAGATTAATATAAAAGATTAATACAGAAGATGAAAGTGACAGTTCGTGAAATAAACAGAAGAGGCATTTCTTGATCATTTCCTATCTGAAGCTGATTTCCTGTTCATTCTGTTTGCAATGGGTTTGTGAAGATACTGGAGCATTTCAGACATATCTCATATGCTTCTGTATCACAGCACATGCGCCCCAAGTCATTAGTGAGTAGTACTGATGATGCCATTAAAAACCTTAGTATGTTCAGTACTGACAACACAGTAGCCATATGCAAGATACTTACTTAAAAACACCCTGAAAACGGACATGTTCAGTTCCTCAAGTGTCAACATTCTAGTATTAAATTATCTCCTAATCATGGTTATTGAACAAGAAAGACAACAACGGAAAGGGAGAATGGTTTTCGTGTTGCTAAAACTAATACTAAGAATTAATAATCTAGACTGCACAGGATTTTATATCCAGAGAGATATCACTATATGTTCCATATCTTTTAGAACCTGATAGAATATTAATTGATGGAGCACTGAAACAGGCTGCCCAGGAGGGCTGTGGAGTCTCCTTCTCTGGAGACATTTAAAACCCGCCTGGATATGTTCCTGTGTGACCTTGGTCCAGGTGATCCTGATCTCTCGAGGTCCCTTCCAATCCTCCAATCCCTGATGTTCTGTGATTCTGTGTGATTGAAACTGGAGACCATTGTCGTGAAATCCTCCTTTATTAGACCTACATGCAGCAACAGTGAAGCCTTAATTTATTCCTATACTGAATACTCCAACTTCTATTTCCATTGAACTCCTAATATTTCCTGCACACAAGTTTACAGAAAATGTGAGATAGGAAGATAAAACAAAAATATACCCTAACAGAATAGGCAGGTAAAAGGAGAATATGTTCTTACAATTCCCCTGTAAAATTATGGCTTTAGAATTGCCTTTTAGAATAGATAATTGTTTTTCCCTACTGTCTTTACCAAACTATAATAAGGGCTTGATTATGTATAGAGTTTGCATTCTCAACTCACCTGGCTGTGAGAGAAAAGTTTTTGGTGAATGACAATTAACTTCTCAGCTATTTCCTATTTCTTTTAAAAGAAATGGCCACACACACACAGGTTGGAGAAATACACCATTTTCCTTAACAACACAAAATTTACAGATAAGTTCTTTGAGACTTCTTTTCCCAGAAACACTGACTCTCATAAAACATGGGATTACTTTATTCCTTTCTGAGGTCTTCTACTTGCTATTATCAGGCTCATAAAATTGTAAACAAGCTCCAGTTAAGACTTAATTTTGGGCTAGAAAAAGAGCAAATATTGGGAACAACCAGAGTTTGGACTGAGGTTGGCAAGAAGAAAAGAGACATATGGAACTAGGCTTTTTCTTCTCCATCACTCAAAATATCTTCAGCTCCATCAAACCACTTCTACTTGCTTCTCTTTCCTTTCCACTAAACCACCTTGGCTTTGTGAAAAAATAAACAACTTAGAAGTTTCTTTTCATTCCTAGACAAAGGCAGTGGTGGCCATACTAACGCAACAAGCAGCCTGATAAGACAGCACACTAGTTCTATCTATGCTTCTGTTCCGAATGTGAAGAAGTGAATTATTTACTTATATATGACACACAGAGATACAAACTGTTCCAAGCAACCACATCCCACACAAACACTGATCAGACCCACTCTGTACTCTTCAAAGTTTAAGAAGTGGGAGTTAGAAGATTAATCTGCTTCCCAATGGATTTACGACAGCACAAATCACAGAGTTTCTTTGCTTGAGAACACTGACAAAGGAACTGTGATTATACATTTTTACAGAAATTAGATGATTATTCACCATACTTAGTCACTGTCATTGCTACCCATCAGACAGCACAACCCCACAGTATTTTATGTTTTCATAAACCATACATTTGATGAGATAAGATTAAAGCTGTCAAAGTTTCATATTTTATCCCAAGTCTAAGTCCTAGGCCCAGGAATCCAGTTCTGACTTTTGCGTCACAGTTGAGCACAGCTGTGTTCATGTGACTGGTATTTCGTATCTCTGTGTATGCCTGCCTTACAGCATTATCAAAGAATACGGTTGCTTCTCTCCCTGATGAGGATTCACATTTTCTCTTTAAGAAACAGATCTTAAATCCTTCAGAGAAATACAACATGTAAATATATCTATTTTCTTTTTCTTTTTTTAAAAAATCAGTGATGTAGCTCACAGTTTTGACTAACAGCTTCTACTTTACAGCATTATTTCTATTAAATTAACAATGAGGCTTATGAATACAATCTTAACTCCTGAAGTGGTATCTAAATAGCTCTTTTGCTTCTTTCCCTGTGCAGATAAGAAATTGTCTGGACTACAGAACATGTGCAACATCACTGTCTGCTAAAATATGCTGTGTAGGATTAACTTGGTAAAATGTCTCAAAATAGGAACAACACAAGTCGAGCAGGACTTTCAGTATTTGCAATTCACTTATTAAAAGTAAAGCTTTTTATTTCTTCCAGCAATGATATAGATACTCCAAAAGTATGTGTAAATATACTCTTCAGTGCAACTAGCAGAGGGTAAGTGTGTGTTAGAGAAATGAGCCCCCAGATTCAGTATATACTGTGAAATGTATGTGAATGTGCATGACTTGAACCAATGAACTGTGGCCTGAAATGATGTCACAGAATGTGCAGCATTAAGTGGAAGGTTAAACCTACTTGCATCTCGGTTCATTAAACGCAGTTAAAGTGCAAATTCCCTCATTCTGACAGTAGTAATCACAAGGGTTCACTTTCTGGTCACAGCGCTGACTTTTAAACCCCACAGAGCATCTGCAGAATTTCAGTAAAATAGACCTATATAAATATTCTACCTTTTGCTGAACAAATTTTAAACGCATTATATATAATGATGGCAAGACACACACACACACACACACAGATAACAAAATTAATACTCTGGTTTTCATGGGAAGTCCAATCTCACTATACTGGAAAGTTTGCTCATCAGCATCGATCAAACGCCTACAACAGGCCTACACCAACTGAAGGGTTCAGGAACATAATATTCTTAATAAAGTGTTTTTGCCAAACATATTATACATTTGTATTGATCAATCTCGAGTGCAATGGCCTTAAAAAATGTTCACAACCATCTTCTTAGCATTGCTAACAGTGTTGGTGTATGCTGCAGGATTGAAATCCACACACAAATTGAGGCATGAAACATTTTTTTTTGCCTATGGTTTTCTGTGTGAATTTGAAAAAGTGTAAGACAGTTTTCATAAGGAAAAAGAAAGGAAGAATCACAATCTTCCCAAATAGCCATTCTAGGTGTTTAAGCCAATGAGTCACCAGATTTAATCATATTTGGGCCTTACATATGCCACTTTTGCTGAGATTTATGAGTCTCTCTACTCTTCTACTAAAAATATTTAAAGAGATACAAATAACAGATTAGAAAGACTGGATCAAAATAATAATGAGAAAGAGATATAGGCACTGAAAGCGTTTTCAGCTAAACACATTTCAGCAGGACTACCATGCAGAATGTACGGTTTTCTACCTCTTAAGAGGGTACTTGACCATCTAGATTACAGAATCACATTTCCTCTGGCATCACCATAAATTATTCTCTCAGCCATGGTGCATGAGAGCAATAACAGTGTCACCATAGAACATCCAAGCTACTCTGGATAGTGTGAGGGCTAGGGCAGAAACGAGATATGTGAGCATAAAGTCAGTCTGACATTTGTGCTGTTCTCTAGCCAACAGAAAGGGTGTAACTGCCTCCACCTCTGACCATCTTTACAGAAGCAAAGATGTAATCCACCTTTGAGAAGCAGGGGAGATCAAACAACCTGTACCTCCAGAGTCCATTACAGAAGAAATGACTGAATGGGCTTTAGAGCTGGCCTGAAATTGCTAGAAGCCTCAAAATCCATACCTTTGTGTTTGTAGGCATTGGCAATATATAGCTTAATTATATCTTTCAACACACATATTGCAAGAAGGTAGACAAGGGTTTGGGCTACAGAAATAGCTAGAAAAGGTACTATAAGCTATGATTGCAACCGGCACATTATGCATCCTAGAGTGATCAGAAATACATAATTCCATTATTTGTTGGCACACAGATATTTTAATGGTCTACATAACGTGGGATACTCACAGACAGACAGGTATATTTGTGTCTGGGTCCAGCTGACATGTGCCACCATTGTAACAGTAACCATCACATAATTGACAGGTAGGGGCAATCTTTCCATTAGTGCAACTGTCATGGTTAAAAAAACCAAACAAATAGCAGTCAGTAATTATTAGATCCTGTGAATCCTCTTATAATTATCTCTGTATTAACATAATGATTTTATGGTATGTACTGATTGCAAGAATCCTGTTTCCAGTTTGAAAAGCCACCACAGGCAGGCAGCCACTTATACAAAGTAGTTTTAATCTTTCCTTTTATGAAAATAAACAGTCATTATACAAAATTATCGCTCAGAGCACCACATTACTACATCTGCACATCTACAGAACACCTCTATCACTGTCACAGGTACCACAGAATGAACAAATCTCAACTGTGTCATAAAACCTGACACAATTTTATTAAATATCTTAGTTTTGCCAAGAGAAAACTCATCGGTCCCTCTCCTACATTTGATTTTAAAATGCAGGACCCAAGCAAAGGAACTGTTCTAATGTGACCAGTTCAGGAGATGGTCACTATGTTAGCGATGGAAGGATAATGCAATATAATCGCTATTAAACATATGCCTTTGAACACCAACACACCCCCTACACACACTTACTTGCATACGATGTCATTACTGTCCTTGTTTATTATGCAGTGTCCCCCATGACATCTGATACATCTGTCCACTTCACATTTGGGACCTTCAAACCGTACTGGACAGACACATTCTACACTTCCATCGTCAGAAATAGTACAGGATTCAGAATTCACACAATAATGATGGCAAACATCTGCAAGCAACATGAAAGCTCATTATTACATGATGTTAAAGAGATCACAGAAATATAATACCTCATTTTCTGTGTTTTAAGAGGTACTAGAATAAAACCGAGATGATCAGTGAGGCTGGTGTCTTACTGGTAACTACAAGAATCAAGAATGCTCCATAAACAGATATAAAATACTTTAATGTAGACTTGAGATGCAAAATAGAAGGATAAACTCCTAAAAGATATTTTTCTCCACCCTTCTAGATGTCTAGCCATTTATGGCATCATCCCACATAATATAAAGACTACTGATGAGAAAAGCAGAGCAATATTAATGTATTTAATGGGAAATTGGCTTAATAAAGATCTTCTGGTACATTCCCAATTACCATTAACAGCATTATGCTAAACTGAAATGGAAACAGTATTTTGAAATAATTAAGTTTTATTTTCATTTATCCACGTACTAAAAATTCATGAAGTTCTAATAATAATAAAGACATAATCCATACATTCTACAAAAACTGCACACATGCTTATCTTTATAGACTGTGCAAGACCCTATTACTGTATTTAACTGCTTAAAAGGCAGCAGGACAGAAATTTCTAATAGTGAACTCTTCCGAAGCACCAGGAACAGCCTCATTTTCCCCCATATGACTTTATAAAAAACCAAGTTGTTTAACTGAAGAAGCTTCTGGAGCTGCAGTATACTGCTATCTTTTATTATTACTTTTTTTCTTTCATTTATGAGGTTGTTTTTTTCTAAAACCATCATTTAAGCTCCATAATGGGACCAAACCATTCCAAGTCTCTATTTCTCTCTAACAGTTTATCCAGTTCTGTTGTGTTGAGCTTTTGTTGGTGTTCTAGATACATGAACGAAGTGATTGATAGAAGACAGACCAATACTGCAGTATGTATCTGTATTACATAACAGTTTGGCTGATCGGTCCACATTAACGAAATATGACCTTTCTATCAAAACTAAAAGATCCAAGCCCTTTAAAGCTCAGCATATGGCTAAGGGTGATTCAGTGGTAACTAGAAGCAGAGCATTATCAAGCTGCTCAGCTAACTGCCAGCCACAATGTTCTAAGTCCTATCCAATCTGGCCTTGAACACTTCCAAGGATGGAGCATCCACAATTTTTCTGGGCAACCCGTTTCAATGTCTCACCACCCTCAGTAAAAATTTCTGCCTAATATCCAGTTTAAGCCTACCTATTTTCAGTTTGAAACCGTTACCCCTTCTCTATCACTATACTGCCTGATAAAGGGTCTCTCCCCAGTCTGTAGACTTTCTTTATGTATTAAAAGGCCACAATAAGGTCTTCCTGGAGCTTTCTTTTCTCCAAGCTGAACAATCATAAGTCTCTCAGCCTGTCTTCATACAGGAGGTGCTCGACCATTCTGTCAGGTACTCACCATGCTCTAAAAGTTCTGCTAAAGGACAAAGGATGACTGCTGGAAGAGTTATTTCTATTTGATTACGTATATTGATTTCTGTTATTGCAATTTTATTAGATTATTATATATTTCCAATTGTCTATGCAGGATGTACATGTTATCGAATTGTTACCAAGTGACCACAGGGACACAAAGGGCACATTAGGACAAAAAACCAAATCCCAAAACAAAACCTAGAAAGTTCACACCAATACATGCAGTGGGTTTTAGTATTGATAGTATAATAAATTCTTTTTTCCCTAAGAAAGGAATTTCAGTTTCAGGAAAAGTAACAGCTTGTGAGATCATTACATTCATTTTGAATGACTGTAACTGCATGAAATTGTTTTCAATTTTTTTTACTATGTTTAGGCCTTGAATGATACAAGAAATGAACTTTAACTGGTCTGTAGGTCTTATTTGAGGAATTTAAAATAGATGGTTATATTGAAATACATCACATTCATGTGTATGTAATAATATGCACAATATTAGTGGAATTCTATGTAAATTCATTCACTTAAATTTATTTTAGCAGTGCCAGTGCCTTGACACAGAGCACACATTTTGGTTATTAGCCCTTATGTGAACTAATCACAGAAGAAACTCTGCCCTGGGTAATTGGAGACGATCAGTACGAGGAAAGTAAGATCTCTGCAATCTGGCAATACTGCAAGTAAATGTCTTCTCCCTGCCATAAAGTGCAGTAATATTTTCAGCTTGGGAGCATGAATAAAATACCTATGCACACTTGTGTATCCTTTGCATATGAACTAGTTTCAATCACATCACAGAAAAGCTGAAAAAGATATCTTAGTGACAACCAGTCTGTGCAATAACGCTCTGTTAATATATTCCAACACACATACAAAGTGACTGTGATTAATAAAGCAAAGAAGTCATAGATGCGAATTTCTGTATATATTGACTCGAAACCTGCATGACTTCACAGAACTGCTACTGGCCACACACAAAAACACCCCAAACCACTCTGACTAACGTCAAAATATTTTTCCTGAAAGTGCTGAGGTTTAACTAAATAAAAGCTTAATTTCATTTTGTATTTCACGATGTGTTTGAGTTTCTGCATAGTGGCATTTTTCCAAAGTGTCAGCAGCCTATCCAAATCTGATAATAAGCACTGCTTAAAAAGTACCCCTAAATTTACATTTAAATTAATTCTTAAAAAAAAGAAGAAAAAATTTGTTTGTGGAAGCATTCACCTAGAAACAATTTGTTTGGTTTTGGGTAAGCCTCAAGTAAATATTTTTTCTTAATCTGTGTGTCTGTCTGCGCATGATTTATGTACTACACTGTTTTCAAATACCCAATTGTGTTTGCAGATATTTATTTGTGGATCCATGCAGTGTGTTTAATACCAAGTGGGAGAGAATCACAATTACAGCTGGTTTTCCATTTCAAGGCTTCAATTTATTACACAGTCTCCCAACTGGAAATACATTCAGTTCACTTCAGTACAAATCCTATTTAAGATACACACGAACCCTTGTTTGACAGATTTTCAACTAAAATTAATACATTTTGTGTTTTGTAGGTAACTCCAAACCAGATCTCTAGATCAGCTAATTTCCCCTGCATTTTGTTTAAATCTAAAACACAGTATCACAGTACGTTTGGGATTGGAAGAGACTTCAAAAGATCATCTAGTTCAACACCCCTTGCCTTCTTCAGCAAATTCATTGAATTACGTACGAAAGATATGATCATTTTTACTTTTAATGTTCTATTCAATACCAAGAATTATAAGAGTCCCCTATTTTAGACTGTTACAGTCAACGCAAAGTAGAGGTAGAAAAAAGGATATTAAAAATAGTTATGATCCCTGAAAAATATCAGGATAAACCAGTTTTAGGTTAAGGTTGCTAATGAGTCACAATGTTGGAGAGACATTACTGTATTTTTGAAATGAGTGACCAAAGACGGAAATTCAAATTCCTTGAGTTCCTGACAAGAGATGAAGGTGGTCCATGCTGTCTCGCAGAGAGACAGGTAAATGGAGTAGGAAAAGAAGGTCTAATGACTGATAATGTTTCCCCCTTCCTCTGAAAAAATAATTAAAAAAAAAAAAAAAAGAACATTCAAGAGCACTTCTAAAGCCATGGAAATCTTCGGGAAATGGCATCTAGATGGCAAGACACTGACGAGTCAGGGGAATAAAAAACTAGGGAGAACTTCAGATGCAGTGGATAGAATCTGTATTTTGAGACTTAAATAGTAGAAAATCCCGATTTTCAGTACCCGGAGGGGGAAGAAACTATACTCAGTCTGACCTTGACTGAGAAAGATGAAGAAATATAGAGTCCTGGAACTCAAACCAGTTGTCAATAAACTGCTTGCTGAGGTTAGAAATAAAACCAAAAGATAAGGTAGCAGTTTGAGATGTGTCAATCTGCAAAGATAAGGGATGCCAGAGAAAATCTTTACCCATCTATGTCACTTCACTATGCTCAGGTATTCTACCAGCATAAAATAAGAAATGGGAGTATCTGGAGTAGAATATTTTAACACTGAGTAAGTCTGCTCTCTCATACAGTTCCATCATACATACAGATTCATTCTTGCAAATAATAAATAAACCATTCCTAACAAAGCCCTTTCTTCACCTACACGTGTAGAGGATATTGAAGAAATATCTTCAGAGATCACTCGAATACATCAGATTACATTCCCTTAGCTGTATGAATAATTTTGGAACTAAGTTTAAGAGAAACTATGTACTATGAAGAAATAGAATCATAAAGTGTTTTGGCTTGGAAGGGACCTTTAAAAGTAATCTATTCAAACCCAAAACACTCAACTCATGTTAAACGTACATTTTGTAGAGATTTTATTATAAATGCAGACCTAATAGCTCGTGGAATTACTTACAGTACTGGCATCTGTCTCCTGTATACTCAGGCAAGCAGTTGCAAAAGGGCTGATTCCCAGCAGTGACCCTGCAAGTTCCTCCATTTTGGCAGAAATGATGGCAGACAGTCTGGTTGCAGTTTGGCCCTGTAAAACCCAGCGCGCAGTTGCAGGTCGGCCTCCCTAATAGAAACAAAACCAACTATTTTATGATAAAAATAAGTGAATGTTAAAACAACAATCAGGACTTTAAACAGAGATTTATTCATCATACCAGTTGCAAGTTGTAATGTACGAACTCAACTCCAATTCTTTAAACACACAACATGTCTTTGCAAACACCGCTTGAATTCAGAACTTTTGAAAAATAAAGCTTGTGCTGCAAGATACAGACCCATCACACCTATGCATTTTACACTTGTGTATATATGGTCACTCGTTATTTCGGAATTATTTTAAAAGAAGGTCTTAAGCAGGAATCTAAGATATGACTAAGCTCTCCAAGTCACCCTGCCAGGCTGGGTCCCTCCAGTTGCAGAGAAGAAAACATTTGTATTACCACCATTGATGCCTCTTCAGAATGCATTCCATTATTCTCAAATCTACAAACCTGCACATATTGTCACATAGACATACAAATATTTACTAATCTACTAATAGCCAAGTTTACATAATTTTTAGTAAATACTAATAACGCTGTCTGCTTTGTTCTCCTGCTCCTCTCGTATAAGAAATACTGTAAAATAAAAATCGCTGCCTTGCATCAGACTAAAGATGCTTGTAAGGTCAGCTTTTAATGCTTGAAAATTAATGAACACCTGGAGACAAACATTTACATAAAATGTACTCGTAGTCTATAGCTTCTTTTTAAGGGTTTTAAAATAGTGTGTAAGCATTGATGCATTTTCCTTCCATAATTTTATTTTCATTTCCTCAATATTTTCCTTATCTAAATCTCCTGTCTAGAGGATTTATAGCTTTGTTACAGTTCCACTATTTCATTAAACTCTTCCACTTTCCCCTGACTTTTGTCTTTAGGCTTATCTTCTTTAAAACAAACTTCAAGATCTCATAAATGTTTTTCCATCATCTGATTGTGCTTTTATATCTCATTTTCAATCTTCTCTTCAAGTAAATGACCTGGTGTGTCCAAATACCCATCTCCCTTCTCACTTTCTAATAATCTATTTTCATTCTTGTTTATCTTTTACAAACCATTATTCTTCCCCTCACCCTTATTCCTTTTGTCTTCATTCAGTATTTTCTGAAATTTAGAGAAAACAGAGTTTATCACATCCTCTTAGCTTCCAAGTTGGGCAAGAAAAGAGATGAAGATTAGTGAGGACTTGAGCACACTTCCAAAATAATGGTCAGGCAGGATGGTCCTCATTGAAACAGAAGGAACGCAATCTGCTGGCAAGTCAAATCAAACTGGATCACTGCAGAATAAGGGAGAGCTGACAAGCAAAGACTCATCCCTTTGAGTACAGTCACAGAAATACCGTATCTCTGACTATGGGACAATGGATGGTCTGACAGTAGTCAATAAGGTAAATAGGCAGCAGGCAGACCAAAAGGACTGGAATTACAGGTATATTAGATTTTATTACTGATAGCCTCATCAAGACAATGATATGACTGTAGAATCCAAAAATACCAGAAGTAGTCAAGGAATATGTTAAAATATTTACATTTGGAGAACTGGGCCATAAGGTGGGAATGAACTTCTTACATATGAATCCTACTTCATGCTGGGGTGGGTTAGCAAACACACCAAAGGAGCTATGGTTGTCTAGGGCTGACTTAATTTAAAATGTGCAGAAGAGCTGATATTCAAATGAGTAAAATTAAAAAACATTTAAGGGTTAATTTTTCATATTAATTCTCTCTCATCTTCATATTGATCCATCAAAAAATCCTTACTGCTACATTACAAGTAGGTACCTTCCTCATAGTCTTTTGTCTCATTTAATTGTCTCCTCATTGTAGTATAATGTCTAACACAAGTTTCCATAAATACATTTCCCTACCAATGTCTTTTACTACAGCTGCCTCAATCTCTGAAATGTGAAACCCATCTTGCCTTTATTTTTGTTTCTTCTCTACATAATTAACTCTCTCATTAAAGTCATGTAGATTGCACTAAAATTTCCATAAGCCTTGCAATTCTAATTTTCCTATGGTTTGCCTTTATTTTAATACTGTGGAATCACTTAATTCCATGTTTGTTGGAGAATTGTTCAGTGCAAGTGGAGCACCCTCATTTTGTCTGTTCTCTCTGCTTCATGCAGAATACTTTTATATTTAAATACTTTTATATTTATTCTTTTTCCTTCACTCACTTCTTACACGATGCCCTTCAAGTAAATCCTTTCTCTATTTTCTAATTTAAGCTATGCTAATTTTAAGTGTTGTACAAATCATCTTAAAGGCTGTGAGATCATTTAGTCTCTTCCTCTAATGAGTTCAGCAGGAACAAAACCATTGACTTAAAAATAGCTCCAACTAGTTTGAATATGCATCAGCCTGGTTATTCATATCTGTCCCCTGTGATCTAAACATTAAATCAAAGATGTTGAACTGAGATGTTCACCCAGACTCTTTTTGTTTTTCCTCATGTATACATTTGTATTTAAATTTCTGCCCCCAAGCTAGGGGGTTTTACATAATTCTGCATCTGAATCAGTGTTTCAATAAAAAAGATAAAATAAAATAAAATAGTGATAGAACATAGATCTCGAGGTCTGAAATCAGTTTTTATTATTAATACTCCTCTATTTTTTAAAATGATGGGGCAATGGTATTTTCCTATTTTGTAGAACAGATTATTCTATTCTTTGCTAATGTAGGCTGATAAATATGCCAAACTGCTGACAGCTACATAAAAATTTAATACGGTATAGCCTAAACCCCATCTTTGTCACTCAGTTTAACATGAGTTTTAGTAATGTTAATAGTTCAGTGCCTATTTATACACAGACTGCTGGCATCTAAAATAATACTAATAATGACATTCTAATCTGTTTTGTTCTTATAAAATATTTCTGATGCAAAATGCTTTTAAGAACAGTTTTATCAAACCGCAATATTAAACAATGACAAACAATGCCATCAGGCATTTTTTTGTCTATTTTTGTCTAAATAGAAACTTAAATCTATATTCTGATTCTATGATACGTGTTTGTAAAGGAAATAGTCACATTAACAAAATAGTCAGATACCCGAACTAACAACCACTGCATAGCAATGTCACGCTCAGAGAACTTCAGTGTTTACACTGGTCATGAAGTTTCAGGACTAAAGCTGTGCAGACAGAATTAAACTTGCCTCTTCATTCTTGACCCTCACTAACACAGAAATTTTCACAATCTATTACAGCATAGGAAAATTTTAATAGGAAAAGTGTACTTTATAAAGCTAAATTGCTTCAAATTCAGCTCTGCATCTTTTACAGGAGCTTCGCTATTTTCTAAGTCAGTTTTTGGACACAGTGAGTTTCTCACCATAAGTACATACACACACACACATATATATACACACACACAAACACACATATATATATACACGGTAACGCATATAATACCTACACGGATCAGGGTATTTTGTATTTAAAATCATTATAAATAACAATACTATACAACAATTCTAAAGAAATGAATGGCAGAGAATACACTAAATGGCGCCTGGTAAGACACATAAATAACTAAGAAAAACAATTAACATTTTCTGGGAAAACAACTTACTTAAAAGTCGCTATTTGCCTGAAAATTCTCTGTGTAGCCACTCTCTTGAAAGAAAGAATAATTAGTTTATCTTAATTCTAGAACTGATAGAACTTGAAACAAACTCATAAAATTCCCACTTATGTTTTCAAATGTTTTGCACAGAATGTGCTAAATTAAATGAGAATACTGACCCTATAAATGCTGACCCTGTAAAACATGGAGATATTTTATTCAGTAGAACAGGAAAATTTTTATATAAAGTAAAAATCATCTGTAGGAAAAAGACAGGGATCCAGATCCTACAATGTTCAATTAGATTTTGATTACAAAAGCTACACTTACTCTAGCTTGTCAATTTCATTTGCTATATAGTAGCAAATAACTTTTCAAACCACCTTCAAGAATAGACGATAAATACTTTAGTGCACCATCTTAGTAATAGCTAGGTGATATCTTTTGAGAATCTAATGAGATCTCTTAAACCCCTCTCTACATTTCTTTTGTAATGAACAGAAGTCTAAGAAGAACAACCCTGATTCATGTTATTGACTAAACAACAGCAGAATACTGTGTATTTTTATGACCACATAAAGTATTTCACAATTTAAAAACAATAGTGTTAGACAAATGGCAAAGTATTTGTAGGCTTTGTGATAGCTTTGAAAAACAGGATCATCCAGATGAACGACTGCCCTAAAACATGGTTTATTTATGTCTTCCAGTCAATTATCAGTTCAATACCAGCAATGTGTGTTTTAAAGCTGTTATGCATGAATATAGACACATTTATTTTTGTCATATTTCACCTGCTGTCTCTGTTAAAGAAAACAACGCAGTGCTACAGCAGCCTACTGTAAGAAACATCATGTCTTCTGCAGAGGCTCTCAGAAGTCTGTGGGAACCACAATAATTAATTTCTGTGTCTGATGAACCATAATTAGATATACTGAAGCCATAGTTCACTGTAGAGAGAAGCTCCACTGCTTTACATAATTAGTAGGTGAGTTGATTGAGATCAATCCCAACAGAGAGACATTCTCCATGTTGTGAAAGAAAGGGATAATAGCACAGTTTCAAAATATATTAGGGTAGGCTCAAAGGATGCTCTTACCAAGGCTGGGTGTGGTGATTCTGTTGGGACTCTCAGATCAGCAGCACACCAGACCAGACAGCCTTGACATCTAGCTAAATACCCTTCCCAAAGCCCATGTCCTGCTGACAAGATGATGTAGCTTCTCCCTTTGAGACTCTTGGGACTGATATAACATTAGCAAAGTAAAAAGTTCTTTACCAAGTGTTTTCAGTATGCACCATCATGTCCCAAAATCAACTAGTTCTACTTATAAAATACAATATAAAGAAATATATAAAACTGAATATAATCTGTAAGAGAGAATATAAAGCAAATCTATAAGATAGAATATCTAGCAATTATAAAATAGAATAAAAAGTAATATATAAGACAGAACATAACATCTAAAGTGGAATATAAAATAATATATAAAATAGAACATAAATGTGTATACAAATTTGAATGTAAAAATTATTATTTTTGGAGCATATTTCATCAATTTTCATTTGGATACAGATATCACAATTCTAAACTGTTAGACATACTGTTTGTATGGATAGTATAAATCAGTAAAAATCTGATTTTGTGTAAGTAGTTCGACAGAGTTGACGTACTCAAGACATTTCATACATTATTGATCCAAAACTTGAACCATAAGGAGAGGGGAAGTATATTTTATGGCGACATTTACCAGTTTTCCAAATTCCCATTAATTTGCCTTACTGGGAAAGGTTCATTTTTATACCTAAACTTTTAATTACATGTCTCAGACGTGTACTTTTAATTAACTGATGACATTTTCTTTGTTCAATTTTTGTAGCTCAATACAACTGTCATAAACTTATACATTTTAATTAAAGCTGCCCCAATCTCTAGCTATATAATGTTCACACAGGAATTTGCCCAAAGGCTTAGCAGTCAGTAAACCAACAGTGAATAATCCTTGAATTGCCAGTGGGATTTGTTTAACAAATTAACATTTGTGTGAGATAATGAGGTTCTACAACTTAACACATCTAGGAAGATTTAGCACAATCATATTTTAAAAAATGAGTAATACTCTGCAATGTACTTAATTAGTTATCACATTTCTATTAGATATTTGCTAGTGAAAGAGAACAGGATTTACACATTCACCAGGACAAACACATTCACCAGAAGAATTTTCATATGCTGCATCATTTAAGTTTTTTCTATCAGAATATGATGAAAGGTTTATTTCCAGGATAGCCCTTCCTCAAATTCTGAGACATAAACTAATGAAATTCCCTGACTCCTAGGGAAGCCTCCCAGTAGCAGGGACCTGGTAGAAGCTAAGATAAATTTACTGGAGTTTCTAAGGTTTCCAAAGGTCATGTGTGTAGAGAAACTCTTTAGACTGATTGCATCAAAGCTTTGAGTTGGGTAAGACATGAGAATTGATAAAGACAATCAGAGCATCCAAGAAAGACACAGTCAAGCAAGCTGAAATTATCACAGGTCATTAATATTTTGCAGCTGGACTTCGGAATGGTACTCACACACTTATAGCTTCTGCAACTTCTAGAGGAAGAAAGCTTCATCGTTTTGGACAAAAAGAAATTGAACAAAAAACATTGATTCAATGTGTGGCAAGACAATTTGATGAGCCAGTTGTATAACGGATCGAGTAACTGCCACTTTCTGAGGCACAGGTGGTGAGCACTGTGGTACAGGAGGTGGGATGCACAGATAGCAACGGCACAGATCAAATTAAAGTTATACTGAGCTAACTTGATTTTAAAATAGCAATTTCATACCTTCCAGAAATGTGAGGGAACTCTCTACCAAAAAGAAGGAACAATAATGTGCAATGTACCTACTGATAGCAGACAGGTCAGCCTCAGAGGATGACATGAAACATCCTCAAGCACTGAAAGTATCATCAGGCCTTGGAACAGGCTGCCCGGGGAGGGTTTGTATCACCATCCCTGGATGTTTAAAACTCACGTAGATCTGGAGCTCAGGGACATGATTTAGTGGTGGGATTGGGACAGCTGAGTTAATGATCGGACTTTATGATCTTGAAGGTCTTTATCCAGCCTAGATAATTCTATGATTCTATGACATAATACTATAAATCTAGACATCATATAATGTTTACATTCTACAGCCAGGAAAGGTGATGGAACAGTTTGTCCAAGAGGCTGTCTCCAGGTACATCAAGGACAGGATGGTCATTAGGGACAGTCAGCATGGCTTCACCAAGGGGAAGTCATGCTTGACCAACCTGATAGCCTTTTATGAGGGCA
>JAOXOE010065981.1:0-14473 GCA_028565055.1 Phoeniculus purpureus
GCCAATTCCCCTGGATAGCCTCAGATTGTCCTGGTGCATCATGCCTGCCTTGCCCCAGAGCAAGTTGAGGGCCCTCATTGTCTCTCCATCCCTCTGCCTCTGGTGAGCTGCCCCACTGTTTGTCGCCAGCTAGCAGGAGACTATTAACCCCTTCCCCCTTCAAACCCAGTTTAAAGCCCTGTTCATGAGCCCTGCCAATTCCTGCCCCAGGATCCTTTTCCCGCTCTGGGACAAGGGCATCCCATCAGGTGTTTGCAGCTCTGGTGCCTTGTGAACCGAGCAAACGTGATTGTGGGATCCAAAGCCCTGTTGATGACACCCGTCCCGGAGCCATCAACTGAGCTCTTGGCTCTTCCTGAATGTTCCCTCGTCCATCGCTGACGTTAGAGGGACAGAGGAGAAGACAACTTGAGCTGCTGATCCCTTCAGTGGTTGTCCTAAAGGGATGCTGTGCAGCGATCTCAGCTGAGGGACTGAAAAGTAACCCTGACTTGGCAGCCGGTGCTTTGTGCCGACTGTGTGGTGCATGGACCCCACGGGCACTTCTAACTGTGGGCTGGTACCTCGGGTTCTATCCTCCTCCTCCTCCTCCTCCTCCTCAGACGTGTAGCTTGCTTGTGCACCGCTCGGCTTTCCGCCCGAAACGCCGCTGCGCGCCACAGGCGGCTCCTCTTGCCTGTGTGCCGTAGCACAGGCGCGGGCCTGAGTCGGCTGTGCGGGAAGGCCAGAGGAGGCGCGAGCAAGAGCTCTTGGGCGAGCGCGGTGTCTGGAAGGGCGGCGGAGGGCAGTGCGCGTGTCCCGTCAGCCACGTGAACGCACCCTCGCGTCTGTCGGGAGCGAGAGCCGCTGCGGGTGCTCTAGCCCGGTGAACGCTCACCCTCGGTGGTTTGACTCCTCTTCACGCAGCAAGCTGCCCTACGACGTGACACCCGAACAAGCTCTGAAGCACGAGGAGGTGAGGACACGCCTGGACGCCTCCGTCAGAAACATGAGGGCAGTGACAGACAAGTTCCTCTCTGCCATTGTTAGCTCGGTGGACAAAATCCCGTGAGTCCGACGGCCGCAGTATTGCTGCCCCTGAGCGCTCGCCGGCGGGTCCGCGCTCGCAGCAGCCTTACTCGCCCTTTTCTGTCTCTCAAAGTTACGGGATGCGTTTCATTGCCAAAGTCCTGAAAGACTCGCTGCACGAGAAGTTTCCTGATGCTGGTGAGGATGAGCTTCTGAAGGTGAGGCTCTGAACACCCTTGTGAGTACTTGTCAGTCGAATCGGCTGCGGGGAGCGCGCCTCGTTCTGCGTGTGCGCGCGTGTGCGCGGAGAGGGGCGCGTGTAGACACGTGCAGAGCCGATTTACTTGCTCGCTCCTGCGGACAGACGCTGCTTCGCGTTGGGCTTCTGACCGTAGCTGCCTGTTTGCCACCCGTGGTGCAGTACGTTGTTCAGAAGAAGGTACCCCGCTGCTTCTGCTTCGCTGCCAGTACCTCGGGCATTTGGTCCTTCAGATTTCTCGGGGTGCTCCCTCTCCTAGAAAGCAAACCCTGGTAGTGCAGGTGGCTTTGATGACACCAGTCCCTCTCCTAAAGAGACACTGTCAAGTGCCTGCCGCGCTCTGGAGCAGTTTCCCAGCCCCATGTAGAGAGCCGCTTTCCCGGCTCTCCAGCGAGTGTTTGGCTTTGCCTTTCAGTACGTCCGGAGTACGACAAGGACCCGATAGCGGGCGCTCTCGGCAGAGCAAAACCTTGTGGGCTTCCCCGACGGTTCTTTGGTTCTCCGGCTTTTGCCCTTGTGAAGCCTTCACGTACGGGAAGGCTTTGCCTGCCAGTAGAGCAAAGTTTAGACCCTGGAGCGCTTGGCAATGTCTCTCTTCCCTTCTTTGCCTCTGCCTCGTTAAAAATTAATTGCCAATCTGAATGCTGTTTTCTTCTCTCTTCTAGTTCTCTGCTTTCCCATTCTGAGACATCGATTCTTTCTGTGCAGGTGAATTGCTTCACTCCATCTCTGAACGTAGGTGGAAAGCTGCCGCTTCACGAGCTCTTGTGGGAGCGGTGACGCGCCTGGCAGTGCGAAAGTCAAGGCCGCGGCCGCGCGCGGTGCTTACGCGTAGATCTGGGTTTGTGGCGGGGACGGCTGCCCGTGTAGCACCTTGCTCTACGCCCCACAAGCATGGAGGTTGACAGAGTGTGTGTCACACCTGTGTTTTCTTGGTAGTGGTAGCAAGCAGCTCTGATGGTTGCTGTCTCACTGCATAGCCTGTGAGAGTGCAGCGGGGGCTCGCATGACACAGCTGTCCCAAACCTGACCTTGCTCACAGCCATCAGCAGTCCCTGAGGCTGCTCAGCAGCGGCTGCAGTGTTTCCCCTCTCAGCTTTCAGCAGTTTGTAGCCTCTGTGCACTGAAGTGTCGTATCGTGAGTGGGTGACGCCAAGGTTCGGTGGCGTGGCTCTCTGAAAGCACTGCAGCACGCGCTGAGACAATCGTGGCTGCGCGGCAGGAAGGTGGCTCGCTCTTGTCAATTGCTGCGAGCGCTTCAGCCAGAATAGCCTGGGTAGGTTCGAAGTGTATGCGTGAGCACGCGGGTAACGCGACGCCTTGCCTTTGGGCTCCGTGGAGCTTGTCGCAGCTCATTTGACACAGTAAGTTTGGCTTTGAAGCATCAAAAGCCATTTGCCTTCCGATGTCCTTACCTCTGGATTAAGTAGTTCTTCGGTTGTTCTTGCTGTCTGGGGCCCGTGCCGGCAAATGCTGCTGGCTCGTTGAAAAGTTACTCCGAGAAAGCAGAAGGGCTTGGAGAAGGACAGAGGAGGAGTAGCCTCAGCTTAGCTCCTTGGTGTGCCACGCTTCCTCGCTGTTTCTGCTTTGTTGGAGGTGGTGGCGACGCTGTGTGCTTCTCCTACGAATTAGCACCGGTTCCACGTTGGAACCTGGTGACTGTGTTCCTCTCGGCCGTGCTTGTTCTGCCCCCTGTTAAGACTCACCCAGTTCTATTTAACTCTCCTGGTAATGGGTCTCACGCCCACATCAAGCTCCATGGACTACTGTACGGGCTGTGCAGACTGCTCACAAGCTGAAGTTTTAAGTCTTCAAGCGTAAGCATGTCAGCGGCTGGTTTTTTCCTGTGGCTAGGAGTGCTCAGCCTTCCCTCTGCGTTGACCGACCTGTCGCACCTTGATGACTCGTCTCTTGCTTCAAAGCTTTGTCGTTCCTTGCACCGGCCTCTTTGGAGCACTTGGTGCTCGCGTGCCGCGGCACGGCAGAGTCCGTCTGGGAAGGCGCCTCTGGCTTACAGGAAAACAACGTGGCCAGGCGCAGTCAGAGTAGTTGCGGTACCGTCCAGCCGGGACTTCTGCCGCTGTTTCTTGATGGTTTTCGTCTCGGCTCGGTTTTCACAGATCGTTGGCAACTTGCTCTACTACCGCTACATGAATCCGGCCGTTGTCGCACCCGACGCCTTTGACATCATTGATCTTTTGGCCGGGGGCCAGCTGACCACGGATCAACGCAGGAACCTGGGCTCTGTGGCGAAGATGCTGCAGCATGCTGCCTCCAACAAGATGTTCATGGGGGACAACGCGCACCTAGGCATCATCAACGAGTACCTGTCACAGGCCTACCAGAAATTCAGGTCAGAAGTCCTTAGCCAACTCAGCTGGGAGGTTGCCAGTGGAAAGCGCGACAGACTCATTTCTCTCTCTCTGTCGAACGCGCAGCCCCTGCAAGCGGGAGCTTGCGCTCCAGAGTGCCGAACGCGGCGCCGGCGGCCGCTAAAACGTGCGCCTGGGCAGCTGGCTGGCTGTTGGTGGCGTTGCAGGATTAGAGGCTGCTTTGGCACGCGTTGGTTTCGGCTCTCTGGATGGGGACAGCTGGAATGGGCAGAGGTTCTTATGTCCCATAGGGGGACTGCTGCTCCGTGTGAACGTCCGTGGTGCTCGGAGTAACGCAGGTTGTCTGTTAGCTGGTCACCTGTTTAAAGGGCAGCTTTTCCTCAGGAGCTGCCATCTTACACCTCTTGTGCCCCGGGGAGATCGCTGGGAGCAAGGGGCGCAAGCGAACGGCCGCAGTAGAGGCAGGAGGCTGTACGAACAGCGGCACTGGAGCCACAGACTGGTCCTGCGAGCGCTGAAAACGAGCCGGTGTCACTGAATTCACTAGGCGACCTCTGGCACGCTGACCTGGAGCTGGCGAGCTGCAGCGTGTCAGCGTGCCGTAGCCTAAGGAGAGGCTACAGCTGGGAAGTTAGCGCTCCTGCTGCGTCGTGCGACTTGGGCAGTCGTACTGATTCTTCTCCCCTCCTTTTCTCCGAAGGCGTTTTTTCCAGGCTGCCTGTGAAGTTCCTGAGCTGCAGGACAAATTCAATATTGACGAGTACTCCGACCTGGTGACCCTTACTAAGCCAGTTATTTACATCTCTATTGGTGAAATCATCAACACGCACACTGTAAGTAGGTGCTGACTGCCAGTGCTCCTCACGAGCCGTGCTCCGGCTGAACGCAGGGCTGCCGCGCGGCAGGCTGACCCTTGCCAGCCTGCATCGTTCGGTAGTTGGCTGGTGGCATCTCTAGGCTTCCTTTGAAAGCCCTGGAGAGTGTGACAGTGGCACAGCCCTCAGCACTGACACCGCTGCTCGGGAGGCCACTGCAGTGAGGTCGTTTTCCGACGCGCGCCTGCTCGAGGCTGTGTCGCTGTGATGTCCCGGAAGGGCTGCGTGACTAGTAACTTACGTGTTCTTTCTGTTCACCTAGTTGCTCTTGGACCACCAGGATGCAATTGCTCCTGAGCACAACGATCCAATTCACGAGCTGCTGGATGATCTTGGAGAGGTTCCTACCATCGAGTCCTTAATAGGTGATCTGCTTTATTGTACTCCAGCGCAGGTGTCGTTACCTGAGAGGATTTGGACTGGTGCAGCAGAGAAACTGTCTGACTCAACAAGTTGTTTGGGAGGGTGCCTCCGAAAAACAGCGTCAGCGGATCTTTTCCTGGTGCATTGGCTGTAACTGCAGAACAATGGGCTCTTTATTTTCTCCTCCCCACCCTACCCCCCTCACCTCAGCCCGCTCCAGAGGCTTCTAGAACACAGACAGACATCATAGAATCATTAGGGATTGGAAGGGACCCCGAAAGATCATCCAGTCCCATCCCCCTGCCACAGCAGGATCACTTCACTGGAGAAGTTACAGAATCAGAATCACTCTGGGTTGGAAGGGACCACCTGAGCATCCAGTTCTAACCCCCCCACCATGGGCAGGGACACCCCACCCTAGACTAAGCCGGCCAGAGCCCCTTCCAGCCTGGCCTTAATGAGTTGTCTTTGTTCTGTTGTGCTAGAGCCATCTCATAGAACCCCAGGTCAGAAGGGACCTCAAGGATCAACCGATCCAACCTCTCTTGGCAGGTCCTTGTCTGTACAAGCTGGCCCAGCACCCTGGCCTGCCAAATCTTCAGTGTCCAGTGTTTGGGGCTCCACTGCTTCCCGGGGGAGATGATTCCAATGGCTCGCTGTCCTTGTGAAAAACGTTCCTCTTGTGACCAGTCTGAGTCTTCCCCAGGAGTCACTTGTAGCCTCACCTTTTCCACGGGATTCCTTGTAAAAAGGGTTTCCACCTTCTCTGTAGCCACCCTGCAAATACTGGAGTGTGGTGAGGTGGTGTTCCCTGAGCCATGTTCTCTCCAGGCTGGACAGATCAAACTCTTTCAGTCTTTCCTTGTCTGGCAGCTTCCCAGTTCTTCAGTCACCTTGGTGGACCTTCTCTGGACCTGTGCACATCTCAGTGTGTTTTACGTGGTGGGGACCAAAACTGAGCACAGTCGCCTGGGCGTGGCCTCGAGCAGCCGTCTCTGCTGGCGCTGCCCTTGGCGGTGCAGCTCAGCATCCCACTGGCTCTCTGCACTGCTGTGGCACACGGTTCGCTCCCGCGAAGCTTGTCCTCCAGGACCTTCGGGTCCTGCGTGTGTCTGCCCCAGCTGGTTTGCAGAGGTCCTGGAGGTGTGTTGGGGTGAGCGTGCTAAACGCGCCCCTGTGGGGGCTTTGGCACGTGGGCGCGGAGCGTGAGATGCATTTCCTGAGCGAGCCTAGACCTCGAGTCTGGCCAGAGTTTAACTCTTCCGTGTTCCGTGCCTTCTGCGTGCACCGTGATGAGGTGGTTCACGCGTCGGAGTTCGAGCTGACTAAGAGCTGTGCCGATGGACATTCGCGTACAGTTAGAACCAGGAGCGTCCTTTTGCCGGGGTAGCTTCCTCTGGTCGATAGAAGACTGTCAGCTGGGTTGCCGGCAAGGAAGGGCTTTGTTCTTCACGTGCAAAAGTCATTCCAACCCAAGATGTGGACGTGGAGTCACGGTCGTACTTCCAGTTGGGCAGAATGTTTGTAGGTCAGGTGGTCTTGCGGGTCGCGGGTGAGAGGCTGGGGTATCGTGTGGAACGCACACGCATCTTGAAGCGCGGAAACTGGTGCTTTTGGCGGGGCCTTTCTGTCCAGCGCGCGGTGTGACGTTCACGAGGAAGCCTGTAAGATGCTCGAGAGGTTTCCGAAAGCTGCGCTGGGCTTTGGGAGCGCCCTTTTGTCAGTGCAGGCAGAAGTGCGGCTTTCCTGTGGCCTGATCTGTAGGGCAACGTTGCCGAGCTCTGGCAGTAAAGACTGGAAAACGTGCACTTGAACCTATGACCTCTTTCTGCTTGGCAGGTGAAGGGTCGGGCAACGTTCATGACCCCAACAGGGAAATCCTGGCAAAGACGGAGGTTTCTCTCACGCTCACTAATAAACTTGATGTTCCTGGTGATGAGAACGCGGAGATGGATGCCAGGACAATCCTTTTGAAGTAAGTAAGGGGTTCTTGCAAACCTGGCATGCTTCTCAAGAGAACAGAGAACCCGAAGTGTCCCAGTTGACTGGTCTGTGAAAACAAGAGAGTCAAAGCGTCAACAAACGGGGGGACTTGTGCTCTGGACACACTGCCCGTGTAGCCGTGTCCTCCCAGTACTGCGCCTGTTGCGGTCGTTCCCGTTAGTCCTGTCACTGGTTGTTTTGCCAGTCTTTAGAAGTCTGCCTCGGATGGTTTTGGACCGGAAAACTACTGGACAGGAAAACTTTGCAGTCAGGAGCGAGTGTGACGGCAGCAGTTGGCTTTGCCTGCCTGGGGATAGTTGGTAAAGATCATCTGAATCTGTAGCGTTCATCACAGTCTTAACTGTGAAGCCCAGCGTAAGACCTAGACGAGTCAATAGCCGCAAATGGACGCACGCGAAGCAGGGACGCCGGTCCACGTTAGGGGTGACCTTGCGCTGCACTGCAGGGAACACTTCCTTAGGGTGCTGTGCTGCCGCTGCTCTGCTCTCTTGGTTTGTGACACAGTCCCCCTAGCTCTGTGCTCGCTGACTTCCAAACCTGGCGTCTAATGGATGGAGGCTCCTGGCGGTTAGGGGAAATAGAGCATTGCTGAGCCGGGCGGAAAGAGAGCGCTGGACTGAGAGCAGTGTCGTCGGTTGCGGACTCGTTACTCTGAAGAGCTGAGTACCGGCACTGACTCTTGGCCGATTTTAAGCCAAGGTGGACAGAGCAGCTGCCTGACACTTGGACTCTCGTTCACCCCTCCTAAGCTCAGCTGCTAGACAGTTCAGTCGAGAATTCTTTGGGTCGGGTCAGCCCCCGCTTGGCCCAGACAAACCGGGGATGTCCCCGAGAATACCCTGAGCTGGGCTCCTCAAAAGTTGCATCCGCGGGTCCCTCCCTACCTGCCACAAGAAGGTGGCGTTGATTTCCAAAGACCTGCCGGTCGCGCTGGAAGCCACCGACACGGCGGCGTGCGAGGAAGGCGTGCGCGGTGCGCTTGCCGCAGCGCCCGCGGTCGTCCCAGCCTGGCTGCGAAGTGCCGGAGTTGCTCTCTGCTTTCAGCGTTGCCCCAGAGGCGGTGCTGCCTGCGCTTCGGCCCCAGTTAAGGAGCAGCCCTGTCTGTCGCCACGCTGGAGTCAGGGCTCTGCTTGTCTCTGGCTGTGCGCGTACGAAAACACCCTGGCGGAGTTCTTGGTACCTGTTACGGGAAGCGCTGAACTGCGGCTGGGCAGACCGTGGACTTGGCCGTCCGCACAAACTTGCTGCTGCTGCA
Source organism: Phoeniculus purpureus (assembly GCA_028565055.1). Lineage (NCBI taxonomy): Eukaryota > Metazoa > Chordata > Aves > Bucerotiformes > Phoeniculidae > Phoeniculus > Phoeniculus purpureus. The sequence goes on from JAOXOE010065981.1 coordinate 8,098, forward strand.
CCCCGGAATTGCAGCTTCTCTGCGGCCCACGTGAGGGCCCTGCAGCTGCCTTGCGACGCGTGGGGTCGCGTCCTTGCTCTCTGAGAGGCGACGGGCAGCAAACCCTGTGTCCGACCCAAGTGACCCTTGCAGGCAGCCGGTGCCGGGTGAGACGCTGCGGGGACGGCGCCTCCTGGGGTTCCGGGCTGGCCTGAGCGTGCGTTCGGTGACAGCCTGCCTGCTGGGGCGCTGGGCGTTCCGGCGGGGGTCTGCCCGCCCGAATGACTTTCTCCTGTTCTCCTCGATGTCTTGGCAGCACGAAGTCTTTGATTGTTGATGTAATCCGCTTCCAGCAAGGGGAGACGCTGACTGAGATCTTGGAAACGGCAGCTACCCCAGAGCAGGTACGAAGCTGTTCACCTGCGTTCTTCCCACGCTGGGAAATTGTCGTCTGCCGGCATGGATGTGGGGGTCTTGGGGATCCCCGAGATCCCCCCGGGCTGCCGCGCCGCAGCTGTCTCCGCTGACGCTGGGGCAGCGCGTAACCGCAGCAAGGAAGGGGTGGGACGGGACTAGCTCGTGCGTGTGGCGCTGACTCCGGCGGGCGTTGTTAGTGCCTGACGGCTGTTTGTCTGGCGGAGCGTTCGAACGGCAGGTGGGCTTCCGCCGCTCCCTGCGTGCCTGATGTGCTCGTGAATGTGGCCGGGCCCACCGGAGTCAGCACAGAAATGAACAGGCAGCCCTCGTTACGCTCCCGCTGCAGCTCCCGCCGCCTGTTTGGAGTTCTCGGTCACCTGAAAACTGACGTGCCCGTGCTCTTGCAATCCCGTGTCTCCTCTTCCTAGGAAACGGAGCACCAGAGAGCCGTGCAGAAACGGGCCATCCGCGACGCTAAAACTCCCGACAAGATGAAGAAACCCCTGTCGGTGAAGGAAGATGGCAACTTAACTCTTCAGGGGAAGAAAGAGAAAATCAAGTCCGGCCTGAAGAAGTTGGCAGAACTAGGGACAGTCAGTGCCGACAACAAATACCAGGAGCTGATCAACGACATTGCGAAGGTATGCCGGTCGCTGTTTGCCTAGCCTTCCCACCATTTGCAGTGTCAGCTGGGGACTGACCTGTTGGAGAGCAGTGTAGGGGAAAGAGACCTGGAGGTCCTGGTGACCAGCGGGATGGCCAGGAGCCAGCAGTGTCGCCCTCTTGTGGCCAAGAAGGCCAACGGCATCCTGGGGTGGATCAGAACAGGGTTGCTTAGCAGATCGAGAGAGGTTCTTCTCCCCCGCCACCCTGCACTGGTGAGACCACATCTGCAGTGGTGTGTCCTGCTCTGGGCCCCTCAGTTCAAGAGGGATGTGGAGCTGCTGGAGAGAGCCCAGCGCAGAGCAACGAGGATGATGAAGGAAGTGGAGCACCTCCCTTACGAGGAGAGGCTGAGGGAGCTGGGGCTTTTTAGCTTGGAGATGAGGAGACTGAGGGGTGACCTCATTAGTGTCTGTAAGTATGTGAAGGGTGGGTGTCAGGAGGATGGAGCCAGGCTCTGCTCAGTGTCATCTAGTGATAGGACGAGGGGCAGCAGGTGTGAGCTGGAACAGAGGGGGTTCCACACAAACATGAGAAGGAACGTCTTCCCAGTGAGGGTGACAGAGCCCTGGAACAGGCTGCCCAGGGGGGTTGTGGAGTCTCCTTCTCTGGAGATGTTTAAGACCCCCCTGGACATGTTTCTGTGTGACTTTGTCTATGTGATCCTGCTCTGGCAGGGGGATTGGACTAGATGATCTTTTGAGGTCCCTTCCAGCCCCTAATGTTGTGATTCTGTGAAGACGCCTGTTAGGAAAAGTGAGAATGACCAGTAACAGTGACCGAGGAGTTCTTTCTCTTTGGAGAAAAAGAGATGTATGTTTAATACAGAGCCCACAAAGCAGAAGGGGACATGAACATTTGCACTGCAAAGTCAGGAATTCTGGAAACCACGTGTGATTTTGGAACCAACACCATTTATTAACCCGAGAGTTAATAGTTAAAGAAGTAGTAAAGATTTAATAATATTAGCCCAAGAAACAGTCTCACAGACTATCTGTGAGACAGACTTCCAGCTTACAGGAAAGATTCTGAGGGAAAGAAGCCTAACCCCAATATAATAAAAACTATTGCAAACCCCGCAGATGAGACATCCTTTAAATCAAGAGCAGGTAATCTAGGGCATGAGTGCAAACTACCAGGGTACAGCAGGGCAGGGAACACAGAAGTGGCCAATCTGACTGCTTCAGAAGAATCTGGACTCTTCTCGCCAGGCTTTTCCTCAGCTATTAATATAAATAACTCACACATGGTGCCTCTTTAGCACAGCATCACATTTGCTACTCCTTCTACTCTAGTTGTCATATTTTTTCTATTAGGAACACGTTACAGAGCACAACTAGAGAAAGCATTGCCATTTTTTAGAAAGAAATCCTTCTGATGGCTACAGCACATGTCCTGTGAGCACCCAGCGGACTGCTACCCCCTCTAGATGCTAGCAGGGAAATCTGGCTTACCTAGTTTTCTCGCTTCTTGGTTTTGCCGCTCCTGTGGCAGTGAAGCATAGCTCATCCTTCGGCTGCTCTCTCCGTACCCTCGAAGGTAACCTTGCGATCTGCTGCGCTGACCCCGGAAGCCTGCTCCGTAAGGCGGCTTCCACCGAAAGGACAACTTGCCATCTGGAGACCGAGCACGCACTCGCAGAGGTCTGTTTGGCATGTCCTTCTCTTCAAAAAATAAACACACACAGAAAACCCATCGCTGTTAGTATGAAGCACACGACCGGTATAGCAGCCTCCATGTCTGTTGCAAGCATGTCTATTAAATAATCCTTAACAGACTGAATGGGGCCTGTAAGCAAGCTGGGGAAGGGCTTTCTACAAGAGTTTGTAGTGACAGGATGAAGGGAAATGGATTTAAGTGAGAAGAGGGGTGATTTAGATTAGATATTAGGAGGGAAACCTGCCTGGACATGTTCCTATGTGACTTGGTCTAGGTGATCCTGCTCTGGCAGCGGGATTGGACTGGATGATCTTTTGAGGTCCCTTCCAATCCCTAATGTTCTGTGATTCTGTGTGATTCTGTGAAATTCTTCACAGGGAGGGTGCTGAGGCATTGGAACAGGTTGCCCAGGGAGGTTGTGGCTGCTCCATCCCCGCAAATCTTCAAGGCCAGATTGGATGGGGCTCTGGGCAACCTGGTCTGGTGAGAAGTGTCCCTGCCCATGGCAGAGGGGTTGGAACTGGATGGTCTTTAAGGTCCCTTCCAACCTAAATCATTCTGTGATTTCTATGGCTTCTATGATTACTCAGGCAACCAGCTTGGTTGCTCTGAACAGCATCCCCAGTCTCTGTGTTGTTCTCCATTGCAGATGAGCTGCACAGGCTGCAGACAGAGCAGACAGCACGAAGAAAGGTGCTGGCAGCACCAGCTAAGACTGGCATCCCCCACACTTGTAGCATCCTTTTGTCTCATGAGCTTCAGATTTCACATTGAAAAGCAGGTCTCCCAGTCTCTTCTAGCAATGCTATTCCAGCAAGCACAGGGTTGTGTGACCCTTCCAGCACAGAGCCTACATGCTGTATTCAACCCTCCCACTTGCTGGCTGAGCCACACACTGCAATCACAGCAAAGTCAAGAGAACAAGAGACTGAGATGGGAAGAGCTGCCAGAGCTGGACAAACGATGAGACACAACAGGCACTAAAGTACCCTGTCAGAGTCACAGTGAGATCCTCTTCCCAGTACCAGTTTGGGAGTTCATAGTTATCGTAGAATGTTAGGGACTGAAAGGGACCTTGAAAAATCATCTAGTCCAGCTCCCCTGGCCAGAGCAGGAATCCATGTTATCCATGGCAGCACTAGACATGTTTCTTTAAGTAAGTGTTGATATCTGCCTGTCCCTACAGACAAACCAAATACAGGTGCTGCTCCAGTATCTCTGCTCAGTGACCCTTTCTCTAACCAAACTGCTCATTAGCCTTGATCTGCTGACAAGGCTGCACCTCCCAACCAATGCTCTTCTCTTGAATTACCCTTTAGAAGGGATGACAGCAATTGTTTGCAGAATTTCTGTTCAAATCCTTGTGAGAAATGAAAGATTTCAGAGCTAATAATTGTAGAGATGTTGGTGCTGGTCTCTTCTCACAGGTAATTAGTGACAGAACCCAAGGGAAGGGCTTCAAGCTTCAAGAGGGGAGGGTTAGACTGGACATCTGGAAGACATTCTTCCCAAGAAAGTGGTCAGGGACTGGAATGGGCTGATCAGGGTGGTGGTTGAGTCCCCAGCCCTGGATGTGTTTAAAAGTCACTTAGATGTAGTGTTGAGGGATGTGGTTTAGGGGTGAACTTGTAGAGTAGAGCTGATGTCCAGGATCAAGCCCAACTTGTAGGGTTGGACTTGATGATCCCAAGAGTCTTTTCCAACCTGAATGATCCTATGACTCTATAATAACAGAGTTGCTGTCCCTAGAGGCGTTCACAGATCTGGCACTAGGGAACACAGTTTGGTTGGCAGGGTGGGGTTGGGTTGACAGTTAAACTTGATGGTCTCTGAGGTCTCTTCCAACCATAATGCCTCCATGATCCTAACGAGATGTGTAACACACACAGAGAACCACACACTCCCAGGGAACTCTGCTTTTCTACGGAAACACTAGGCAGCAGCTCAGCGTGCTAAACACTGCCGTTTTATTTTGCCTACAAAGAGATGGATCATCAGCCTAAACATATGGATTTGAGCAGCTTCTTTCTTCTGGCTGCTCCTCAGCACCCCAGCAAAATGAAGTAGCTATAAATAAACCCAGACTAATCAGCCAGTTAGGCTGGTTTTACAGACGCTCCGTGTTGCCAAAGCAGCGTACACCAGCAGGGTCGCAGCAGTGGATCTGTTCCTAAGCATTCGACAAACAATAAAAGCCTTTTGCTATACAATAAGAAAAATTGCTTTCCTGAGGCTCCCTGGCTGCTGTTCAAGGAACATTCCCAGTCATGCATAAGAAAACCGCACCTGCTCCTTCTTGGTTTCTTTTTCTTGCTCTTCTGAACAGCTGCTCAAGGCATATTTCAAGAGCCCATTAGTCACTGATCATGTCTTCACTCACAGCACCACCATGGAGAACTGAAAAGGGCAACACTCAAGTTGGAAGGGACCCCTGAAGGTCTTCTCTCAACTTCCTGGCTCAAAGACAAACTATCCCTAACACCGCCTCAGGGAAGCACTGGTTTTCCCTAACTCAGGATGAGGCACAAACTCCCCACTGAGCTGCTCCAGTGCTGCACCAGCTGCCTAAGGTGAAAGGTTCTATCATAGAATTGTTTAGGTTGGAAAACATCGTTATGATCATTGAGTCCAGCTGCCAAGACCACCACTAAACCAGATCCCAAAGTGCCACGTCTGTGCGTTTTTTTACACCTCCAGAGACAGTGACTCCACCATTTCTTTGGACAGCCTGTGCCAGTGCTTGGCCTTCAGAGAAGTTTTCCTTAATGTCCAGTGTAAACCCCCCTGGTGCAACTGGAGGCCATTTCCACTTGTCATAGAATCACTCATGTTGGAAAAGACCTTTGGGATCACTGAGTCCAACCATCAGCTCTACTCTACAAGTTCACCCAACACTACATCTAAGTGACTTTTAAACACCTCCAGGGATGGGGACTCAACCACCACATTGGGCAGCTCATCCTAGTGCCTGACCACTCTCTCCAGGAAGAATTTCTTCCTGACGCCCAGTCTAAACCTCTCCTGTTGAAGCCTGAAGCCCTTCCTTCTGGTTCTGTCACTAATCACCTGTGAGAAGAGACCAGCACCAACATCTCTACAGTGTCCTACCAGATAGCTGCAGAGAGCAATGAGGTCTCCCCTCAGCCTCCTCTTCCTCAGACTAAACAGCCCCAACTCTTTCCATCTCTCCTCATCAGATTTATTCTCCAGGCCCTTCCCCAGCTCTGTTGCCCTCCTCTGCACTCATTCCAGCACCTTGATGTCTCCCTTGTGCTCAGGTGCCCCAAAACTGGACCCAGTACTCAAGGTGCAGCCTCACCAGTACAGGGGGGAAATCACTTCCCTACCTTGTCCTACTGCTTGTTACTTGGGAGAAGAGACTGACACCTACCTCACTATGATCTCCCTTCAGAGAGCTGTAGTGGGTGATCTCTTCTCAGCATCATCTTCAGACTAAACAACTCCAGTTCCTTCAGCTGCTCCTCATAAGACTTGTGGTCTAGACCCATCACCAGCTTCATTACCTGGACTCGGTCCAGCACCTCAACATCTTTCTTTGAGTGAGTTGCCCGAAACTGGATACAGTATTCAAGATGCAGCCTCACCAGTGCCAAGTATGGGGGGGGGTGTTGTAGTGGATAGGGGGGATGTGCAGTGC
>JAOXOE010065981.1:14483-30728 GCA_028565055.1 Phoeniculus purpureus
CCCCCCCCCCCCCCCCCCCCCCCCCCCCCCCCCCCCCCCCCCCCCCCCCCCCCCCCACAATCACGTCCTCACTCTTCCTGGTCACGATGTTTCTGATATTTTCCCAATGCCCAACACAAACCTCCTAAAAGAGCAAATGGTGGCCACTGCCCAGCATTACAGCATCATTTCTACTGCTTCCCTGGGCTGCAGTCTGATCCCACCAGGCATCTCTTCCTACCTTTTGCTATGGTATAAACTCGGGCTGGTTGCCTGAATCCTTAGTGGGAGATGGACCTATGAGGTCCCAACACAAGATTTTGGATCAGCACAAGTGCACAGCTGACAGTTACCTCAGCGCCTGTGGTTTCTTCCGTCAGAGACGGCAGACAGGACCTTTGTGAAGGCACACAGGGCTGCAGCAGTCTGTTCCCCATCTAACAACCGCTTTGGCACATCAGCAACTCAACCGGATTTCAGTAAACTCCGGATGAGGTCCCAGATCAGTAGCAATGCAAAAGCTAAGTCTTCAGACGTGTTCACTCCCAATCCCTTTTTATTTTGCTGACAAACGCTGGAACACAAACCAAGAGCTTGACTGAACTGAAGGATGGTTCTTCCCCATCTCCCTACTATCTGCTCCTGTAAATAGCACTATTTCTTCTCACTTTTGGTTCCAAAATTGATGTAACTGTTTTCTGCTCTCCACTCTGGCCAAACTAAACCAACTAGGAGTCATCTAAAGAGCTACCTGCAATTAAATAGAATACAATCATGTTCTGTGTTCTGCAAAACGAGAGTCTCCTTCTCTTGTGCTCTGTTCAGTGTAGAAACCCAAAGCTGTCTAGAGCTGCAGGAATTTGTGTACAGTATCTTGATCCTAAACACGCAGGGCTGATTAAAGCCTTGGTACTGACTTTCAGCTGTTGAAACACCCTCAAGAATTGCCAAGTTTTCTGTGCATGTCGGGAGTGTGGGAGAACATTTTACACATGATGTAAGCCGAGAGTGTAAGGTCTAAGCTGAGGGTAAACCATCCTTTAAAGAGCCACACAAGGAGGCAGCCTGCACTTGCCAAATCACACAGACTCTTCAGAGGGCCTCATCAATTATCCAAGCAAAGGAAAACACAAGATAGTTCCAAAAGAAAAGGGAAGTGCTGACCCTAGTAATCAATCTGTAACTGCTGGGAAAGACATCCCAAGCAACTCAAACCTACTGAGATATAAGGTGGCCCAGGGAGGTGGTGGAATCACTATCCCTGGAGGTGTTTGAAAAACAAGTAGCTAGAGCACCTGAGGCCATGGTCTAGAGGTTAGGGAGACGTTGGGATGAGCACTGGACTTGATGATTCTGGAAGTCCTTTCCAGCCATGATGATTCTATAAGTGCAAAAACGAAAGCTGAAATACAAGATCTCTAAAACCCCCAGGCACTTCAATTTACCACCACAAGTCCAGGTACAAGATGTTTGCTTTTGCTTAGCACCAAATGAGACTTCTTGGCTCTGCACCCTGGATTTGCAACTACGGCTTCACCAGATAAAACAGTAGGGAAGGTAAAATAAAATGTGCCTAACTGCACACAGTTCATTCACCCTCCTCAAAGAATAGATCCCTGTCTTAAGAAGCCCTAAAGTGTTCCCTAGGCACAACCAATTGTTCTCTGAGGTAACAGCCTTACACCACTGCCAATCCACCAGAGCAAACCAGTTTCAGAGCAGAGAAATTCAGTTTATGAGCCCTCTTGTAGAATCCCTCCCAAAACCTACCACCACGTCTTGAAAATATCTCACCCAGCTGTGGTTCCTAGACTTCTGAGCTATATCTTTGTAATATAAACAGTCATGCATACCACACACTCTCCTAAGTATCTGAGCCCTGTAACCATGAAGATATGAGCTGTACTGATAGCAAAGAAAGACAGTAAATGAGTGAAAAGACAAGCAACTCAAAAATTAACAGCATCCTGGGGTGGATCAGAAGAGGGGTGGTTAGCAGATGGAGAGAGGTTCTCCTCACCCTCTACTCTGCCCTGGTGAGACCACATCTGGAGTATTGTGTCCAGTTCTGGGCCCCTCAGTTCCAGAAGGACACAAAACTGCTGGAGAGTCCAGCGCAGAGCCACAAAGATGAAGGGAGTAGAACATCTCCCTGATGAGGAAAGGCTGAGGGAGCTGGGTCTGTTGAGCTTGGACAAAATGAGACTGAGGAGTGACTGCATTAATGTCTATAAGTATGTGAAGGGTGGGTGTCAGGACGATGGAGCCAGGCTCTGCTCAGTGGCATCTAATGACAGGATAAAGGGCAATGGGTGTGAGCTGGAACAGACGAGGTTCCACATCAATATGAGAAGGAACTTCTTCAGGGTGAGGGTTACAGGGTACTGGAATGGGCTGCCCAGGGGGGTTGCGGAGTCTCCTTCTCTGGAGACGTTTAAAACCCACCTGAACATGTTCCTGTGTGACTTGGTCTAGGTGACCCTGCTGTGGCAGGGGAATTGGACTAGATGATCTTTTGAGGTCCCTTCCAATCCCTAATGCTCTGTGATTCTGTGTAAGGAAAAAACCCTACTGCATCAAGCTCCACTACCTGTAACTGCTTGAGTGACAAAGCTCAAGCTCATACTTGAGCATCCAAGCGGTAAACACATGCTAGGGCACCTCTAGAATTCCCCTTGCTTGCCCACTTGTGAAACCAAGACAGGCATCTGCCCAGGGGTGCGGGAAGACTGAGGGACACTGGCTGCACAGCAGGCACCAGGGGAGCCGGTGGGAAGCTCATGTGGCAGTGTTCATATACCAAGGGCAGAATCCTGGCCAGGAAAAAGTTTATTGTTTAAAAAAATACTTTGCAACACGATCACCCACCCTGTCCCCCTGTCTGCAACGGGCGCTTTTTTCCAGATGGTGCTCTACCATTTCCCAGAAGGAAATTGCTTTGTGCATTGGCTGTAAGGGCTGGGACTATTCCAATAGACCATTCTGGTTTTTCACCTGAACTGGAAGAAGTTGCAAAACAGGAATAAGGAGAAAGCAGAGATTTACTAGTAGAGCCAGTCATCTAAAGCTCTGTAGTGCTTTGTGCAACGCAAACCTTTCAATCCACTGTTATTCATGAGGAGGAGAAGACAAACTGGTGTGTTACCATAACTGAGAGGAAAGAGAACATCCCACCTTGCTCAGCCAGCATTTCATACCGAGGTGGCTGCTTTGCTCCTCACCTTCACACACTCTGTCCATCACCTATCTCCATACAACTACCCCAAAGCCACATCAGCAGAAAAGGAAGGGGACAGACAAAATACAGCAGACAAAATACCACTTGTTTTCCACCCAATAATTAATGCTCTGTGTCACTTTGGATCAAACCATCAACTTACAATCCAGCACTACTCTGCCAAACTCTGTTGAGAAAATGGGAGCGATTCAACCAGCTTCAGTGAGGGCTGGATCAGGGTCATCCCAAGAAGAGCTCATTCTGCAAAGATATTTCCTGTAGTCGCTTAGCCAGCTCAAACAGTGCTGATGTGGCCCTCTGAGCTGAGATGTGCTGACTCCTCTCACTCCAGAAGACTTGGGGCTCATTGATTTACTTCAGCCCAGCCGTTGCACAGAGCACAGCACTAGGTCCAGCAAGCATCTTCACAGCACTACAGCAGTTACCACATGTAAAAGGTAAAAGCAAAAGTAGAGCAGGGACAGTAGGAGAGAGAGGCTGCCCAGGGCAGTGGTGGAGTCACCATCCCTGGAGGGATTTAAAGGACATGGTTCAGTGGTGGCCTGGCAGTGCTGGGTTGGACTTGATGATCTTAAAGGTCTTTTCTAATCAAAGAGATCCTGTGATTCTGTGAAACTGGAGACCAAATCCATCCTCAGGCTTACTAGATTGGTAGGGCCCCCAGCACTGCATTGTCAACCTGGTCTCTATGGGGGCTGCTCAACATTTGTAGTGCCGCTCAACATCAGCTCTGCTGCTGGAAATAAACCACTCAGTTAAAGCAGTGGAAGTAAGCAACACAGAAATCCTTTGTTTCTATCAGAAAACAAATAAAATAATCCTTCAGCACATTTCCACACACTTCTGCTTGGCACTGAAACTGGGGACTGGACTGCTTTAGCTCCTGCAAAGCACAATGGAAAGTCTGCCATAATTCACGAGGCTCTGGCCAGGAGCTTTGGACAGAGGACCAGTATCCACTGCTGACGTCCGAGTTAAGCAAAGCAACTCATTATGCCTCTGTAGAGGAGTTACCTGGCATCCAGAAGACATCCTTTACATTGACAGTGTCAAAGGAAGTTTCCAGTGCTGCCTTTGAAGAGCCCTCTGAAAGCATGTTTTCCAAACTCAACCTTCTGTTTCTACATAATTAATATCTGTATTATGACTTAAGAACAGCCAACAGGGAGTTAATGAAGACTTCACGTCCTTCAGTACTATTTGAAGAACAGTCAAACAGAATTACTGAGGCTGGAAAAGACCTCTGAGCTCATGAAGTCCAGCCCAGGAGCGAACTAACATCACTATATCATGAGACATGTTAGTCTCATGAGCATTTAACGATATCCCTCAGCATTGCTTTTGAGGTCTTTGATGCAAGACTTCACCCAAAGCTCTTTGGTGCACTTACAGCTGAAACCTTGGTCTCCAGAAACCTCCGTCTCCAGTTTATTTTGACACCTGCTTCCATTCTGGAGGGAGAAAGAGCATCATTCAGGCAACTAGTGATAGGATGAGAGGGCAGAGCCTGAGCTGCACCAGGGGAGGGTTAGGTTGGATGTCAGGAAGCCCTTCCTCATGGAAAGTGATCAGACACTGGAATGGACTGCCCAGGGCACAGGTGGATCCCTCATCCCTGGAGGTGTTTAAGGACAGCCTGGCTGTGGCACTTAGTGCTCTGGTCTGGCTGATTGTGGTGATATTACGTCATGGGCTGGGATGAATGATCTCAGAGGTCTTTTCCAGACTCAGTAATTCTGTGATCATCGAGTCATTGCTCTCTAACGTCCATTGAGACACCAAAAAACCCACCCCAACAGTGCAGAACTGAGCAGAGGGGTTGCAAGCTCTCCTGGCTGCATGGCTCCGGCCCCCAGGGCTCCCTGCTGCCACCCACTCAAATAGCACGGTCCGGGCTCCAGAACACATGGTTTACATCAGGCCACTGTTTCAGCTCCTGGAGAACTACAGACCACTGTTTGACTCAGCAGCTACTTCTGGGAGAATGAAAACATGAAACCCATTCCAGAACCAGGCCTCCTGAGAACTCCCAAGCACAAGGCAGCAAAATGGTGATCACAGAATCACAGCCCAGAGATGGATGGATACAGCATAGACTGTAAAATCAGGTACAGTCTGGAGAGCTGTAACCCTTCTACCATAAAAGCTTCAATTGTTAAGAGAAAATGGGGCAACATTTAGTGATGAATGTACTTTGTACATCATAAAAACTTTAATTATTCTCCACTCCCTAATAAACAAAAAATGGGGAAAGCTGCATGTTTCAGACTTTTTAAAACAGCTGCTTCAAAAGCAGCATTGGAGAGCAGCTTTTAAGCCTGAAATCCAAACTATCTCATTGTCTAGGTATAGCTCCTCCACCTGGCTGGCTGATACTCACTTATGCTGGTATGAACCTGCTCTTGCTGGAATTGCTCTGTTTTTCCTTTGGGATTCGTTCGATGCATCTTTCAAGGTTCTGATGTTATTAGCCTGCTTATATTTCTAGTATTTTTAGTTCTTTACTGGTCAAAACCAGTTTTATTTCTGAGTAGGGTTACTGGTTGGATTTGAGTCTTACAGGGAGAGGCTGAGGGAGCTGGGAGTGTTCAGCCTGAAGAAGAGGAGACTCAGGGGGGACCTTCTCCCTCTCTACAACTACCTGAAGGGAGGTTGTAGTCAGGTGGGGGTCAGGCTCTTCTCCCAGGCCACTGGCACCAGGACAAGAGGGCAGGGCCTGAAGCTGCCAGGGGAAGATTAGGTTGGTTATTTGCAAGCCCTTCCTCATGAAAAGGGTGATCAGACACTGGAATCAGCCCAGGGCAGCAGTGGAGTCCCCATCCCTGGAGGTGTTTAAGGACAGCCTGGTTGTGGTCCTTAGTGCCCTAGTCTGGCTGGTATGGTAGTGTTAGGTCATGGCTGGGCTTGATGATCTCAGAGGTCTTTTGTAGCCTCAGTAATTCTGTGATTCTGTCATCTTAAGGGTCTTTTCCAATCTGAATGTTGGAAACCTATGAAGTGTTAACTAAGCCACAGGTAACCAAAAACTTCATGTTAGATACTTGGGATTCTGAAAATCCCAGAAAACTGATTTTCACACATACACACACCAACCAAAAAGGAAAAGTGGAAGAGAGGATCAGTGAGATGCTTCTGAAGCAAAGATTAGCTTTGTATCCAAAGTGTTGGCAATCTGGATGGCGTGGCTCTGCTTTTGGCTTGGTCCTATATATCACAGACTTCAAATCACCTTCCGTAAGGGCTCTGGAACCCTTGCGTGTAGGGCCTGCTTTACACCTCTCTCCCAAACAACCTCAATATGTCTAAACCTACTCCCTTCCCCTGTAAAGCAGCAGAGGTTTTTTAATCTACTGGAGATTCACATGTTTATGCAAAGTCTTTCCATTCCATCTCTAGTTGAAGTGCACGTTCAACTTTCCACTAGGAACTGCCAAAAATGCCTCAGACTCACAAAGTCAGAGAGAAGGAATTCAAGCTTCATCATGCATTGAAGCAGAAAAAAAGGTTTCAGATTTCCATTTCCACATTGCTAACTTTTCATAAAGCAGGGAGGTTTGAGAACTCCCCAATGGAAAGTACCAGGGAAAGGTACAGCCAGTACCAGGTACCCACTCAACACTACCCTCTGTTCTTTCATTAGCTGCTCCCACAGATTAAGTTCCCTCATAGGGGCTGGAAAAAGTTAATCCTAAAATAAGACTGTCTTTGCTTCTTCCTCAGTGAAAAATGAAAAGAAAGAAGCACTACAACATCATTTATCTACCTGTACTGTCAAACTGCTCACAACTCGTCTTCAAGTAACACCAACCCTGATTCTTCTAAATTATTACTATTATTCCATATTACTATTAAAAACATTTTAAAAAGTATACACAGGCACAAACACAGATCATTGCGGTTGGAAGGGACCTCTAGAGGTTGTAGAGTCCAGCCTCCCTGCTCAAGCGGACCGTAGAGCTTAGGACAGGTTTCTTAGGAACACATCGAGATGGGTCTTGAAAGCTCCAAAGAAGGAAACTCCACAACCTCTCTGGGTAGCCCGTTCCAATGCTCAATAACCCTTATAGTGAAGTAGGTCTTCACGTTGAGGCGAAACTCCCTGTGCTCTAGCTTAGATCCATTGCCCCTTGTCCTATCACAGGGTGCAAGTGAAAAGAGATTGTCTCTTTCTTCTTGACACCCAGCCCTCATGGATTAATAGATAGTGATTAAATCCCCTCCTAGTCTTCTCCTCTCCAGACTAAAAAGCCCCAGGTCTCTGTCTTTCCTCATAAGGTAGGTGACCCTGGAAAAGGAAGCAGGCAGCACACCCCGAGTCTCCCGAAGTGCAGTGTTCCTAGATAACTAGATCAAACACATTCCAAGGAAATGGCCAGAACGTTATCATCACTGTTCTTAGGAGCTCATCCTAAGCAAGGGGTGGGCACAGATTTTGTTGTTGATAAATGACCTTGTATTTCATTTCATTTCCAAAAGCAACCCCCCTACAGTCATAGTCATAGCAATGTCTGAGTGCAAAGCTCTGGGCTGTATCACACCTTCCAACTAGTCCTGTCATAGTTCAGCAAACAGCAGCAGCCACTTGCAGTCACCACATCCGCTTGCTCATTGTGGTCTGCCAGCCACTATCTGGGATGGTCAGCCAAGCTTTTCTCCAATTAACACCCTTGAAAAGCAGCTGAATGCATTGAAAATGTGTGTTAGAAAGGGGTGGTTAGATCGAGAGAGGTTCTCCTCTGCCCTGGTGAGACCACATCTGGAACATGGCATTATTCACTTGGCTTCCAAGCTCTGAACATTCCATCACCAATATTGACCAGCCCCTATAACAAGCTCCTGCTGAAAACCAACCCTTCTAAGATGGTAACATCTACTGTCACAGGGTCTAGACTAGACCTGCACAGCAGGCAAGATGTTGTTATGCAGCGGAGTTATGGGCATCCTGGATCTGGATGCTCTGCACAGCCAGTGCAGTGGCAGCAGAGACAAAGCTTAGATTCTTCAAACTAAGGCTGGCAGCTCCTAGTAAGGCAAAGACACTTGCACAGGTTCACGAGTAGCTTCAGCAAGTTCCTACCATCTTCAAGGTTGGCCATCTGCTACCGTGTAGTAGCACAAATATTTTGCTGAAGCAGTAAAGCCTCTTGAAACAGTGACTTCCTTCCATACAGGCAGGCCCCAAACAACTCCAAAGCTCCTACAGACATTCATTTTGCTTTCTTGGTTTTTACTGGGGCTGCTTGTAACAATAACAAATGGGTTTTAAAAAGAGATTTCAAATAGGTATCTCTATTTATACAGCACAAGCAGCTTAAAAAATATATTTGAAAGAGGCCCCTCTTGCTGAAAAAGCCAAATGGCTCCTTTCTTGCTGCCCAAAGTCTTGCAAACCCTATGGTTAATTTTATAGAGGCTCTTAAGTTCAGAGTCATAGGGCCTGTTACTGTCACTCTTACTGTAAATAGCAGCAGCTTCTTCAGCAAGGCTCCAGTCTTCAGAAAGCACTTGCTTCTCCCCAAGGAAAGCAATGGGTAGAATCATCAGGAACTGCTAAAGATAATCCCTCCTCTCCTCAGGGACACTCCCTTCTTTCAGAAACATCCATCCTAACTAGCATCTAACAGCTATGCTGATGCTTATCCCCACCAGACCCTGAAGTCCATCAATTATCTGAGCTCTCACTTCAGATCTCTCCATAGGGCCGGCATCTTTCCTCTTTCTCTGCTGCTGCTAGAAAGTAACACTTGTTTTTCCTCCTCTGCCAACCCATATGTGGCTGGTTCTTTTCCCCTGCTCCCAATAGGTAGTGTGGAAACCGCCCTACCCTAGACACACTCCCACTGTACTGCTGTGCAGGCACAGCCATTCCCACACCAGTCTTATGACTACCCTGTGCTAGCCTAGCATGGGACAGCTGGCCTGTCACCACCACCACAAGGAAAGACCTAAGCCAATACACAGTTATTTCTTCTTTCACTTTACTGGAGAGGTGGTTTGAGATCTATTCCCACCCGTCCAAGGTTTCACACTCATTCCCATTCTCATGTCACATCATCAGCTGCAGTCTGACCCACACAGCAGGGTACCAGACATGACCAGAATCATATGAGGTCTCACAGCACTCATCATCCTCCCACCGAGGGCCACTTCAGCAGCTGGTTTTGCAGAGGAAACTAAGTGTTTGTGAAGGCGTCTGGCTCTCAGCAATCAGCAGTTCCAAGGGCATGGCATCTCCAGTGCTGGGGACTGAGTTGAGGAGCAGTATGCTCCAAGACATCTCCTGGTTATAAACAGGTATTAACTTGCATTCAACAACTGAAACACAGCAGCTCTGGCCCTAATGGGAAGGGCTTTCACAAAGATTCACATGATGCCTGCTGAACTGTCGGTCCCCTGACACCAATGTGAGCACGCACACATGTTTCTGAAGGGCTAGCTTGGCCTACAGTAGCCATTAAGAATGAAGAAGAAGGAACTCATCACCCTGACACAGCAATCACCACACTGCAAAAGAAAGTGTACTTTGCTATACAGATCTAACAAGAACATCTAATTTTTAAGACAGGCCGAAGGTTGCCCAGGAAAGGTGAGAGGTCACTTTGAAAGTCTGTCTCAGAACCATGAATGAAATCAGGTGCTGCCATCCTCAGCCCACCTCCCCAGAAATAAAACCTGAGACACACAGCAAATCCATATGTTGAAAGTATACACAGCCTGGAATCAGGCTGAGGTAGGTCTCATTCCAGCCACACCCTTCCCATCACTGCCACCTGCTCTTAAATTGTTTAGAATACTTTTACTTTGTGAGAGCAGGACCATCGAACCGATCACGCAGGGAGGAGAGAAGCCAACGTGAAGCTCAGCTGGCACAAACACAGGCAGTGGCTGCGAACACGTAACCCGGAGCATCTGCTTCTGCAAAGTGCCACAAGCCTTCTGCCAAGTCTCTGGAATGCTGTCGGCTTCTTGCTGCTACAGTCTCTCTCTCCATGCCTGAGCTGTGGGGCCATCTGCAAAGCATCCGATGCTATGGACCACGTTGCCAGGCTCGGCACAGCTTCAAAAGGTGATGAAAGGGAAAGGTATTCAAACCACGTGAAAGGGCAGCTCAACTGTCCATGCACAGCCAGATTCTGATGCTGTTCGGGATTCGAGTGGAGCTGCCATGTGATGCAAGACACTGCCCAACAAAAACAGCAGCATCGCAGTCCAACAGCCCCCCATCTGTCTGGATACAGCCTACGTGTTGCGATGCTCTGGCCCCAGGACCTCAGCAGCACGAGCAAAACTAAACGCTGGCTTCCCAAAGCTGAAAACACAAGCAGCAGGAGCATTTGGGGGTTCCGTGAGGGCTCAAGCCAGGCAATGGGCATCATAAGCTACGAGTCACAGCAGCAGGATTTGCCAGCCACATCTACTGCTTTCTGTTTCTTCTGTTACACGAGTTTTAAGGCAAACTCAGTAGTTATTTCCTGTTAACAACTATCCCACTAACCACTGAATACACCCCTCCAACAGGGGAAGGCCTCAAGTTGCACCAGGGGAAGCTTAGGTTGGACACCAGGAAAAAACTTGTTCATTGAACATGGTCATCAGGCATTGGAAGAGGCTGCCCAGAGAAGAGACTGAATCATCATCCCTGGATGTGTTTAACAGTCATGTAGATCTGGAGCTTAGGGACAGGGTTTAGTGGTGGCCTTGGGCCAGCCGGGTTAATGGTTGGACTCCATGATCTTAAAGATCTTTTCCAACCTAAACAATGTTATGATGCCACTTGGAGGGAAGAGATCACATAGAATCACAGAATTATTGAGGCTGGAAAAGAAGTCTAAGGTCATCCAGCTCAGCCTATGACCTAGCATCACCACATCAGAGGAAAGAGAACCTTACATTACATCACAGAGAGCAGTTCTGGGGAACCAGGAAGGAGGAGTTGGTGTCTGCAGGGCTACATGTCTCAAAAAGCCAGAAGCTGCTGCCTCAGAAAGGGCAGGACACAGGATGAGACATCTGGTGGATACTAGGAACCTCTCCAAGACAAAAGAGGTGCAGGTAGCTGAGCAGCATGCACAGGTCTTGCTGGGAACCAGACATGAGCTGTCAGCACAACCTCCTATCTCCCCAGGCAAGACAAGACCATGCAAGGAGCCATCATTTAAACACTGTTTGATGTCCCTCTTGTAAACTCTGCTACCAGCTCAGTAATTAAGCAGTGAAACCTGTGGTTCACCATAGAAAAAAGCTCCTTTTCATTATAAGCTTGGCTAAAAAAGAACCAGGGAAATCAGACACTTGTATGCCCCCAAAGGATATGAATCCCACTACAGGTGCTGCAGGTGCCTGCAAGTAAGAATCAGTGTGACAGCACAGAACATTAGGATTGGAAGGGACCTCGAAAGATCATCTAGTCCAATCCCCCTGCCAGAGCAGGATCACCTAGACCAAGAGCGGGGCTCAGAGTGTCAGGAGTCAATAGCCAGACACTGAGTCAATACAAAACCCGTTTGGTAAGAGGCAGGCAGTAGAGATGCAGACAAAACCATCTTGTCTCCCCCAGACCCCTAGACGTGTCGGGTGTGGAGAAAAGCTTAGAAATGTGTGTCCCGAGACTCATATACAGACAGCAAAACAAAAGATCTCAGCATGTCTCGTGCTTTTTAAGCCACTGTCTTGGTCTTGGCAGTGCTTATTTTGGCACTGCCGTTTGTGAACATTCGACACAAGACTGTAGGGTTTGCAGCCAGCAGCACAGCAGAATAAGCAGCTGCATGGCAAACACACATTAGAAGATGTGAATGTGATTTCAAAGGCTTTACGCTGGGCCACGCACAGTGAAAGATCTTCCAGACAACCCCCTGTTTTGAGAGACTGATCGCTCTGCTATTGCCCTGATGGTGTAAGCCGCACAGGGGCTCAGACAGAGGAGCACAGCAAACACAGCCAAATTTCAAGTTCTCAGCCCACACTGAAGCAAAATAATAGGGCCTTTCATGAGCCAAAGGGAAAAGATCTCCTCAGCTTCAGGATCTGCTGCTCCCCTGTGAATTTCACTGCATCACAAACAGTGAGGGTACAGACAGGTGGGGTCAGGCTCTTTTCCCAGGCAACTAGTGGTATGACAGGAGGGCAGGGCCTGAAGCTGTGCCAGGGCAGGGTTAGGTTGGGTGTTAGGAAGCCCTTCCTCACTGAAAGGGTGATCAGACACTGGAATGGACTGCCCAGGGCAGTGGCAGAGTCCCCATACTTGGAAGTGTTTAAGGACAGCCTGGCTGTGGCCCTTAGTGCCTTGGTCTGGCCGATGTGGAGATGTTAGGTCATGGGCTGGGCTGGATGAGCTCTTTTCCAGCCTCAATAATTCAGCGGTTCATCCCTGTCTCCAGTGCTGGGCAAGAGGCATGTGCTGCAGGAGTGACACAGTCTCTTATCTTAGGAATAAGGGAAACACTCATGGTTCCAAGCAAGTACAATCAGAACTGCACTCAGCAACAAAAGCAGCCCTGCAGTGCTGCACACAGGTGAAATTGTTGCTGCTTTACGTGGCTGTGAAACAGAAAACACAACTGGTGACTTGATGGAGAGAAAAGCACAACGGGGAGCACCGATACGTGCCTGAGGACTCAGTTTCAGTGGTGGGACTGCCCTCTCAAGGCTGCACAAGAGTACAGTGTGCTGTGCAGCTTCGAGAATTTAGACTTGATACTAGGAAGAATTTTTTCACAGAAAGGGTGGTCAGACACTGGAATGGGCTTCCCAGGGAGGTGGTTGTGTCACCATCCCTGGATGTGTTTAAAGATCGTTTGGATGAGGTGTTGAGGGATATGGCTTAAGGGTGAATTTTTAAGGTAAAGTAGATGGTTGGACTCCCAAGGGTCTCTTCCAACCAGACTAATTCTGGGAAGAAAGCAGCAGCATGGAGCTTCCTGACAGCAAGAGACACCGATGACTGCCCCACTGCCTCTGGAGAAGTGAATGTTTCACCTGCTCAGGACATTAGGGCTCTGTGAGAGGCATTACTAAACACCATGACCCTTCCAGCCCCTCAGAGAATTCAAATCATGCTCAGGCTATAAAACACAAGCTCACTCTGGAGATCTTTGGTCAGGAAAAGGTTCCAGTCCTGGTTATACCCGAGTTGTAGCAGTGGGAGCATTAAGGGACTCAATGCCTGATGCCAGCACATCCCAGCACCACCCTAGCCACCCTCTAGAGCATTCCCCCGTTGATGCAGACTGCTAGGTGGCTGACACAGCTGCCAGGGGGAGAAACCATGGGTCCTAGACATGCACCAGAAACTAAGCCTGGTGGACATACTGCTTCGTTTACTGATCTGAAGACAGTGGACTACCTGCAGGCAGCTGCACCCAACTTGGAGCAGACACGAAGACCTGCCTCAGTTATCTCGAGATTCAGAAGTCACATTTACAATGTTCATGTCCTGCAAGAGAGAAATTGTTTTGCTGCATGATCTGCTCAGCTTCCTCAACCTCCTGTTCCTTCTGTATAGATCAGCTTCCAAAAGCATCTTCATAGCCACATGTCCAGCCAGCCTCAGGCCACGTGCTGTCTAAAGAGCTAGAATTACAGTCTTGGAGAGCACGAGGGCTTTCATACCTCTGGCACACCCAGATGCTGGTACAGAGCTATATAGCTCAGACCATTACAGCATTGTCCTTAACAACAGAGAAGACACATTCCTTAGAGCTAAATGAAGTGGAAAATTCCCTTGGAGACCTTTCTGTCACACAGTCTAAAGGAGGAGGGGAAAATTAGTGCTACTGTCAGGAAGACTCTTGCTCTGAGCACAGCCTCTTCTCGACATCCCTCCCAAACTTCCACAAGCCACCGGTGGGACTTGAGTATTGTTTGTATAAAAGCAACCGTGGAGGTTTTGTGTGGGACGGCGGCTTTCCACAGCCAATATCCATCCTTCCACAAGCAGGATCTGGCAGCAAGCAACAAAAATCTCCCCTGGCAATACATGAATGGGATCTACCCCCTCAGCTGGCTCCAGGACAGCACCCTTCTCTTACACCTCCTTGGCCCAAAAGACTACCCACAGCAATCCTGGGCACTAGCCCCACACTGACTTTCCATTCTGGTAAACAGAAGCACAGTCAGTGACAGCACCAGCTCCATGCCTGGCTCTCACTGGAGAAAAATCTTTTATTTCTTTACAGACAAGAAATGTAAGGGGCTCTTTCACTTCATTTGTTGGAGCCTGTCTGCTGAGCCAAGGTAGCCTCTCATTCTCCCAGACACAGCACTCGGGACAGGATTCCTAAGTGCAGAGAGACTTTGGGACAGGTCATCTAGACAGAGAACATGCTGGAAAGATGAAGAGGATGGGAAGTGAATATTACTAAGACAGCCAGAAGATGAGAAAGCAGGGCCAAGGGCAGCAAAAGCACTCAGCAACAGGTTTCATCATCTGAGAAAGGGCTCCAGGACCCATCTGCTCTTCAGTCTGAGACTGCACTTGTTGAGGACACAGTCTGAGTTTAGTGGCTTATTAATTACTCTCCAGACAAGAGAGGAGAAATGGTGCCCTCTCAGCGTGGCCAGCACATCGACAGGGACAAGGGACACTCGTGTAGCCTACAGCCAGTCCGGCACAGCCACTCTGGGGTTAAGAGCACAGTGTTCCCAGAGCAGCAGGTCCATAGCCGGGAAGCACACGGAGCTCTGAGCAGTGCTATGCCAAGACATTTGGGTTTGTTCAGAAATTGGCTTGGTTTTACAGCACGCTGGTGTGGGACAGTGAACGAAGACTGTACGGACGTTACATCCAAGATCCTCAGTGAAGTTTCAGACTGTTCTAAAAATCACTTTAAGCACTACACAGTCAGAAGGCAAAATCCTGCCTGTGGTCAAGAGTTAACATTTTTCCTTGGAGGTTCTGACACTTGCCAGGGATGCTGCCCATGCCACCAAGACACAATCTTCCCTGCTCCCTTCCCACCTGCTCCTCTCACTTCCCAGCACAGCCAGCCCCAGGGCCAGCAGTGTCAGTTCCCCGTCCATTTCACACTGCCACAGAGCAGTGCTACTACAAATCCACTCTCCGAAGAGTGATCCTAGGCTTAGGCTCAATGGGACAGCACACCACAGAGGGAAAGACAACAACAGATAGAGACGTGGGCTGCGGCCAGCAAAGTGCTCTGCCGCTCCTCTGTGCCCTGCGAGAGCCCATGGAACGGGGCACCTGCGACGCAACTCAAACCGGGCTCACAGACCTTTTCCTGGCTCCAGGATGAGCAGCTCTCCCCAGCTGGTTGAGCTGCACAACCGCGAGTCACCGGGAGCCGCGGGTGACCCTGCGTCTCGGGCTCTCCTTGCCCAGCCCACTGTTCAGGGAGGTGAGATGCTGTCACCCTTGGAGATGGGGCGGCCACCACAGCCCCAGCCCGGAGCAGGTGTCCCCGGGCCGCCTTGGCCACTGGAAGCCCAGCAGCTACGATCTGGTGCTGAAATGCCTCTGCACATCCCCATGCACTCAGCCTCTAAGCGCAGCCTAGAGCCGCCAACCCTTCCTGCCACCAGCCGAGATCGACTCGGGCCTCCGCGGTGCCGACAGTGCCAGAGGCTGAGAGCCCCGAGGGCACCCTGGCACCAGCCCCCCGCTCCCTCCGTGGAGCAGGGTCGCTGGGTCCGGTAGCCACTGGCGAAGCCTACCTGGCGCGGCGGCGGGCAGCATCACGGCGACGAGCAGCAGCAACAGCAGGGCCCAGGGCCGCGGGGGTCGGCGGGCAGCAGCCATGGGTCCGGGGGTCCGGGACGGCGGGAGCGGCGGGGCTGTCCGTGTCCCGAGGCTGCCCCGCTGCCGCCTGCGCGTCCCGCCGGCTCCTCCTCCCGGGCTGCCGGGACACTGCAGCGGGGCGGACACCCCCCACGTTGTGGGGAGGAGGCCGGTGCCCGCCCCGCAGCCGCGTCCAGGTGCCCCGCAGCCGCGTCCAGGTGCCCCGCGGCCGCCCTGGGCCGGGCCTACCCCGCCCACCCGCCCAGGCCTACCCCACCCCGCGGCCCGGGCC